>LNAC01000303.1:557596-568712 GCA_002007465.1 Ailurus styani | reverse complement strand
GATTTTGATGCTTGTTCCCTTCGCCAAATTAGGGAAATTCTGTACTATAATTTGCTCCAATATACCTTCTCCCCCCCCTTCTTCTTCTGGGATCCCTATTATTCTAATATTATTTCGTCTTATGGTATCACTTATCTCTCCAATTCTCCCCTCATGGTCTAGTAGTTGTTTGTCTTTCTTTTCCTCCGCTTCTTTATTCTCTGTCATTTGGCCTTCTAAATCACTAATTCTGTCTTCTGCCTCATTTATCCTAGCAGTAAGAGCTTCCATTTTTTATTGCACCTCATTAATAGCTTTTTTGATTTCAGCTTGGTTAGATTTTAGTTCTTTTATTTCTCCAGAAAGCATTTTTATTTCTCTAGAGAGGGATTCTCTATTATCTTCCATGCTTTTTTTGAGCCCAGCCAGCACCTTGATAATTGTCATTCTGAACTCTAGTTCTGTCGTATTACTAATGTCCACATTGATTGGGTCCCTAGCCATCATTACTGCCTCTTGTTCTTTTTTTGTGTTGATTTTTTCTGCCTTGTCATTTTATGCAGATAAGAATAGATGGTTGAGAGAACCAAATACTAAAGGGTAGCAATGACCCCAGAGAAATATACACTAACCTAATCAGAAGAGACCTGAAACTGGGGGAAGAAGAAAGAGGGGAAAAAACCAAAACGCACACACACACACACACACACATACACACACACACAAATAAATAAATAAAACAAAACCCTATATCTATATCTATATCTATATCTGTATCTATATTATCTATTTCTGTTTCTATATCTATTTCTATCTCTGACTCTATCTCTATATCTTTATCTATATCTGTATCTATTAGACTGGTGAAGTGAACAGACCCTATTTGTATACAAAAAATAAGATTAAATACAATGAAGGGATAAAATATGACTATAACAATAAAAATTTAAAAAGATTTAAAAGTGTTGATAAGATATAAAGTTAAAAACATTACAATAGGAAAGAGGGAAAAATTTAAAAGAAAAGAATAAGAAAAATAAAATAAAATTCAAAGAATTTAACTTTGAACGAACTAAAGGATCATGGGGGAAAAAGCCATGAATTCTCTGCGTTGCTTTCCCCTAGCTCTGGATTTCCACAATTCTCAGCAGTCTGTGAACTTGGCCTTGGGTGGACGTTCTTGCTGATCTTCTGGGAGAGGGGCCTGTTGCTGTGATTCTCAAGTGTCTTTGCCTGAGGCAGAATTGCACCGCCCTCGCCAGGGGCCAGGCTAAGTCATCAGCTCGGGTTCGCTCTCGGGAGCTTTTGTTCCCTGAACGCTTTCCTTACAGCTTTGGAGGATGGGACTGAAAATGGCGACTCCCAGTCTCCTACCCGGAGGAGCCAAGAGCTTAGGACCTCACTCCTCAGTGCATCCTCAGAGAAATGCAGTCAGTCCCTCCCATCTCCCTGCTCTCTGGCCACACTCCAAGCTCACCCAGCCTGTGACGGAGCATTTCTATCTCTGGCGTGCAGCCCTGTTTAGAATCTCCAAACCCAGCAGATTCCTGCAGTTGCTCCCATGCCGCCCCTCCCAGAGGAGGAAGGAGGGGGTCTCTCTCGATCTGCCACCTATGGGGTCCCCACTCAAAGAGCAGTGGCCCAACTGTGCTTTGGATCACAGCCCAAGGTAACACCGAGCTGAGAGACACCTTCTGAGCTTGGCTCCGTCTCTCCCATCGGCTTCTCTCTGAGACCTGGGAGCTCTGTGCGCTCAGACACCCCTGGTCTTTTTGTGTTCCCGTGGGTCCTGAGACCACACTGTCCCTTCGGGGTCTTCAACTCCTGCTTGGCCTGGCGACGTCCCTCAGTGGAGCCGACTTCTAAGAGTTCCAATTTTGTGCTCCTCTGCTCTCTCACTTGCTGGGAGCCGGTCCCTCCCCCCAAGGTCTCTCTTCCCGTCGCTTCAGATTCACTTCTCCAAATGTCCTACCTTCCAGAAAGTGGTCTATTTTCTGTTCCTAGAATTGCTGCTCTTCTTCTCTTCAATCTGTTGAATTTGTAGGTGTTCAGAATGGTTTGATAACTATCTGGGTGAATTTTTGGGACCTGATGATAATCAGTCTCCTACTCCTCTGCCATCTTGTTCCTCCTCCTCCCCCTCTGTCCCTTTTTAAATACAACAACCCTGCAGTATGGCATTAATCCCATTTAAAAAATCAAGAATAAGTGGCTTACACAGTCATGTGACTTTCCCCAATGTTGCACCATTCATAAGTGGCTAGAGCCTGTGTTCTTTCTCTCCACCATAGTCGTTTGTCCACATACATGTCAGTAGATCCAGTGAGAAGCTAGGAACTGAATCAAGAAACAACAATGGGTAAAAAAAAAAAAAGAAGAAGTAGGAAGAAGACAGGAGAAGAAGTGAAAGAATCTAGGGAAAGAGGGCCATCCTGGACTTCACTTAGTGTTAAATCTTCAAAATCCTGAACTTAGGAAAAGAAGAAAAGGCAGAGAACCAGGACACTGTCATCTCCCATCTTTGCCTTCTTTGAACCACCCTTGCTGCTGTCACTTTCTCCTAGTTTGTAATTTAAATGTTAACTGAATCAGGAGAGGGAACCACAGGTGGCTCTTGAGCCCACAGTCTCTCAAACTGATCTCACTACCCTGGTTATAAATGCTTCATCCAAGTTCCTCCACCTCATTTTTCATCCTTCTGGGGAGTTGGTCATTGTTGTTCCCTTCCAGCTTTCATTTGAGCATGTACTGGGAAGTTTTCATTGCAAAATCACATTCCTTTTCATCCAAAGAGGCAGATTCTGAGCAACCGTTAGTAGAACATGGGCTTTGGGTTATTTCTCCAGGACTGGGGATGCGAATGCCTTGAGACAATTACACTTTTCCATCCAGCCATCCTTGTCTGCATATGACCTTTATGAAGCAGCCAGCTAAGGTCAGGTTATCTCATAAGGCCATGAACTGACCAAAACTAAGAGATCCATTTTATAATCACACCTATGATCTTTGTTTGCACCATTGTTGAGTCAGCTGAGTCAGCCAGCCACATGGGCTGGGAAATTTTGATTGACAAAGCTAACCAGGTTTGCTTCAACCATGACGTGACACCACCTACCATAGTCCCAGGATGGGACCCTGAAGGCAAATGAGCCCATTGCCATATGCCTTCATTATCCCTCCTTCCCCTCTTTCAAGGAACATTCTAAATTCCATTTCAAATTTTTTGGGTTTTTTTTTTGAGAGCAAATATTCAGGCACAGATATAAAATGTCAGCTTTTTTCTGTTGTCAAAAGGAGAATCACAGTTTTAAAAGTACAAAAACGAAAGGGCAGATGCCACTTATTAAATTATGAGGTTTTTTGTTTTGATTTGAAAGAGTTTGACATTTTAAGCAGCCGGTTCTTTTCCACTCACTTTTATTGGCTTGTATGGATTGTCTCTTTCAAATGCCTGTCATTGACATTAAGCACAAAGTGGGAAATGACCTCAATCAAACCAGCCCCCAGCTGTGTGCTCCCAGCCCTGTGTCCTCTTACTATTTGCTTCACACAGGCTTAGAAATTCAGAGCAGGGGGGAGCCATTGATGAAGTTGACTTTGGGACCCCCCCTGATTTCCACAGATGTGTTCTCTCCACCCCTACTCTGCCAGTAATCAGTTTTTAGGCAAGAGGTAGTGAGTTCTTTCTGAGAATCTTTTTAACACCTTTTTTGAATTATAATTTATATACCATACAACTCAGCCACTTTAAATGTACACTTCAATGATTTTTAGTAAGTTGTAGAGTTGTGCACCCAGCACCACAACTGTTTTAAAATATTGTCGTCACCCCAGAAAGATTTCTTGTGCTCACCCCAGCCCCACTGAATCTGCTCTCTGTCTCTTTCTGAGAATTTTATTCTGAGAAAGAAACCTTATTTTACATAGTTTTTTTTAAAGGAACATTTGTTCATTGGATCATCTCATTTGTAAGCACGTTGTATTTCTAACCAAGAACTTGTCACACTTGCCAGGAAACAGATCTGAAGCCTGCTCTGCCACTGCCTTTCAGCCTGACCTTGGACATGAACACCTCTCTTGGGATGATTTCAAAGTCTAAATCCCACCCACAAAGGCAGTTTTAGAAGCAGGAATGATAAGTGTGAAGGAACAACTTTGAGAAGACCAATTTAGAAAGCAATGCTCTTTCCCCCTCAGGTCAGACAGTCTTTTCTGACTGATTAAGGCAAGAGCGACCGTCTTTCCAAATTCCCCCACTCCGTTTCTTTCTGGAAAAAGCCTAACTCTTTGGGCACCCTGCTTTTTTGATCTGAGACAGATGGCAGATTAGAAACAAGAATCTATCTTCTCCCAATTTCCTCTCACTGGTTAAAAAGACACCTGTAATTAGATTGGATGTCTGCTGCCATTCACTTCTTCAGTTTTTCTTTGGTTCTAAAATCATTATGAGGTGGGTAGTTTCTAGAAGGCAGTGTTTTCAGACCATTTGTCATTTTAGTTGCAGCAATTATATTTACCTGACAATTAACCATTGATTGCAGAGAATTGTTTCCAAATATTATGCCTGATATATGTAGATGGTTTCTACTTTCTGGAATAAAAAAAAAACACCAGGAACTTGTGTTTTTCAATATTATTCCTTCAAAATGCATCTTCTTAGTGATTACAGAGAGTACATATCCTTACATTTTAAGATAAATCAGTTATTTAGAATTATGAGAAATAAAAATGCATACATAAATCATCTATTACAGAGGTAAGCTATTTGTTTTAGTATATCTTTGTATCAAACATATCTCCTAGAGTGTCCTCCCAGTTGAGTGTTTAAAAAAGTATTAAAGAAAGCAATCCAGGATACTAATTGGATATCATCATCTGTCTGAAATGGATAAAGAATTTCTTTTAACTTAGTCTCCAAAATAGGCCAGTAGTTTGTCGACAAATGGTTTTACTGGGAGGGGAAGTAAATTTCCATTGATCACACTGGCGTATCTCCCAACTCGTGTTTATATCCTCTCAGTCAAGTCCTAAGAGAAATATGTATTGTGTCCCTCGTTGTTCATAAGTCTGAAAAATGGTTTCTTCTTTGAAATCAGCATAAAGCACCACCCACTGGCTTCCGAGGGGAATTTTTATTTCAAACTTATTTATAAGCTTCAAAAGAAGTTCTGAGCTAGGTAGCAGGAGGGTATGAGTAGTGCGTTTAAAAGTATGCTTAACTTATTATACAGCAGACCTGGCTTTTTGGCCAAGAAAAGGAAAACCTAGGGGAGAAAATGTGCAGTAGGACCCATTCGGTGGGGTTTCTTTGTTGACTGCCAACAAGACACCCAATCCTTAACAGGAAGTTGGCCTTCACATAAATAATGTGTGTTGTCCTAGGATCATTTGAATCTGTTTTCAAAATGAGCATGTGTGGCAGAATAAACTGGAAGGGAGGCAGCAGTAATTGATCAAGATTTCCAGGAACATAAACAAAATATTTTCAAAGCAACCTTTTGCAGAAGAATTGGTGTTAAATCATTGTTGCTAGATGGTATGCCCCGGTTCTGTGTAATGGAAGGTTAAACAGATTCTTGAAACAACAAAAACACCCTTCAAAATGATCTATTTTTCCAGGGCAATACAAAAGGGGTTTGCCCATTTTTGTTTTGATTGCTTCGGCTTTAAACAGAAATGGTAATTTCAGTACACGGGCACTTTAGTACCTTGCATGAAAGCAAGACATCAGTTGTTGAGATGTAATCAGAAAGTACATTGCCTTATGTTTTATTTCCTTTAATCATTCTTCTTCTTTGATGGAGTGCTGGGCTTTCTAATAGAAAAGGGGAGTTTTAGAATTGCAGGCTTAGAAGAATGGTTTAGAATAGCCATCTTTAGTTTTTAAATTGCCAGGAGCTTGGTAATAACATGTCATTTTGAAGGTAATTGTTAACTATACCATTATATTGATATAAAAAAGATGGAGATCTACCTGTGAAAATAGATGTTAATAGCAAATCTGGTATTTCCAAGCCAATAATTGGACATATTTTTGAATGATATACCCTATAATGCATTGCTGAAATACAGACATGCTGAACAGTTGGCTTCCTCATTTGTTCGAGAACATATCATAGTCTCATTGGTAGGATATTCAGTTAGTGATCATCAGGAGGTTTCTTTTCAATGATGTTGTGTGACAGTCATCCCAGTTCTCATTCACTTCCAATTCATTTAAACTATAGTGTTGATCGCACTGCAATTGCTTTTTGTGAAATAAAATTCAGTCCTATTAATCTTGCTTAATTAACTGTTCAAAATCTTACGAATTTTTTATTGCCTAATAAAGTTATTAATAAAATTAATAAGGAAGTAGTGATCCTCGAGATACCACACAGTTCTGCCGTAAAAGACCAATTTTGGGGGGCATAAACTCATAGCTGCTTCTGCAGATCATATGTTGAAAAAATAGAAATCACCTTGGGAGAGAGAGTCAAAATAGCTAGGCTTGAAATCCGAAGGCTTTATGATGTGTGGTACTTGTTTCCTGGAAAGCCCCTTCCAAGTACATATTTGGTGTTATGATACTGTGCATGTTTTACCCTCTTACTTATTTTTGACAACAACATTCCTATTTCAGAGCAATCAGTGGTGTCCACTGTAAGACCGTGGGACCAAAATTTGAAAGAAAACTGAGGAAGACATTTCAGTAAGTGTTTAGGGAGAGTAACAGGCAATCCAAGGAGATAGATAGCAAGGGTCATGGGGAAAAATAAAAGAAGACTCTATAAGATTACTATATTCATTCACTGGCCATCAGTTACTTCTGCCTGACACATTGGCATGTCTTCTCACAACCTAGGTGTTTTACCTGCCTGGGCTCATTGCGAGTAGACTTGAGCACAGCAGTCCTTGTTCCTTGGATTTTCTGCCCAGGTTCAGCAGGTTTGCAAAATCTCTGGGATTTGGACAAGGAAACTACAAGAGACTCAAAGATTATTTTGAACATTTACTGAGCTCTTACAATGACTTGGCCACAGGGATTGGCACTAAAATGCAGAAAAGAGTAAGACAGAGGGTCTGCCTTTATGGAGCCCATGCTCTAATGGGAAAGATAGAGAAGTAATGAAAACTGTATCATACAGTGTAGTCAGTGTTATAATGGAGCTGTGGAAAACAAACGGTGGGCACAAAGAAAAGGGAGTAACTCATTCTGCCTGGACAGAGCACTGGAGAAAAATTGCGCTGAGCTTTGAGGGATAAGTAAGACTTCCCCAAGCAGACAAGATGAAGAGGGCTTTCAGGACAGAGGGAAAGGCATGTACAAAAGTAGAACAGAATGGAAGAATGCGAAAGTAATTGTAAAATCGTTCATTATCACTGAAACTCAAGATACGAATAAGAGGATGATGAGAACAGGCAGTGGTCAAGTCAAGAAGGACTTTGTATGCCTTAATAATAGGGAATGTGCCCCTTATCCTTCAGAGGATATGGAGCTGTTGAAAGAATCTAAGCCACACACTAAAACAATCTCAGTGGAGAGTTGTGGGGGAATGGTTTGGATATAGGTATACGTGGAGACCAGGAGACCAAGAAGTGAAGAAACACTGAACTAAAACAATAGTGATAGCAATGGAGGTGACAAAACTGGTTCAACATATTTTAGGAGATAGACTCAAAGTGGGTTTTGTAATGAATTAGGTGTAGTGAATGAGGAAAAGAAGAGCCGTGGTCACACCCACATTTCCAACATAGGTGAATACACTCATGGTGATACCACGCCTAAGATGGTTAGGCAACACAGGAGGAAGAGCAGGGTTTGGTAGGGGGAGCAGAAAAATAGAGTTCCCTTTTACACCTGTTGAGTTTGAGGGGCCTGTGAGGCATCCAAGTAGGGCAGCTGAGCAGGAAATTGCAGGGCAGGTACCAGCTCTGGACAGGAGAAAGTTTCAGCCTATAGACACACGAGTTAAATCTGTAAGAATGGATGAGATTGCCCAAAGAGAATGACTGCACAGTATTTTCCAGCATTTTCATAAGTCAGTATCTCTATTTCCTGCGCTGATGATAGTGAGATATGGTCCAAAAGAGTGGAAAATTCAAGTTCCTTTCTTATATCTTTGAAGTACATTGTAGCAGTATGATTTTTTTTCACAGAAGTAGATTACCTTCCTGATGGTGTTTTGCTAAGGTTAATATTAAAATTGACTGATATTTCCTTTTCACGAACCAGTCAGTTGCATAGTGAGGGTAATTTGAAGTCAGACAAGTGTGTGCCAGACATCAGGAGAAAGTCAGCCAGAGATGAAAAATTAGCCACAGATGATTCACAGAGCCCAAAGTGAACAGGAGATCATTAGAAGTTATTCACCAAATGCTTTGGTGAGGCAATTAGAATCAGCACTAAAGGGCCTGGATGTATTAACCCATATCACAGATAGACAAACTGAGGCCAAGTGTTATGCTACTATTCATTGTGGCTATGTGGTGAAACAAAACTACAAGCAGTGTGCTTCACTCTTAGGTTCTTTTATGCCAGGCCAAAGGTCGATGCTGCTTTGAACAATGAGAGGGAGATTAAAATGTTACTGAGAATATTGTGTGGTAATTGTGGGTTTTTTTATTCTCTATTTTTTTTCTTAAATCTAGGAATCATACATAAAGGGAATGGAGAAAATATGTTCATTTCCCAGCAGCCCCCAGTCATATCAACCATAATGGGTAATGGACACCAACGGAGTGTAGCCTGTACCAACTGCAATGGCCCAGCTCACAACAACAAACTCTTTGCTCCTGTTGCCTTAGCTTCTGGCCCTGATGGTAGTGTGTATGTTGGCGACTTTAATTTTGTAAGACGAATATTTCCCTCAGGAAACTCCGTTAGTATTTTGGAATTAAGGTAAGTCTCCTCTAATCTCTGTTTGCTTAGCGGATAAGGAAAAAGCAAGAATGAGATAGTATGAAGAGAAAGACATTGCCAGAAAGAGCAGAAAGTGCAGTTGCCCATACTTTAACCCTGAGCTGAGATACAGGAATAGGGACAAAGGACATAGGTCAACATGCCCACTCCTTTGAAGACCCAGGAAGTGTTGACATCCCTGTATGTGTGGCCTTCCCTGTGGGCATTGTCGTCACTGACATGGATCTCAGTACTTCCAACTGCTCAGGTAAGTCACTCAACCTCTGTTGGTCATGACGAAGACTTATCAAAAATATCTATTTCATTCTAGCAGGTAAGGTAATGCCAGATCCAAAAGGCTCTATTTTCTAAGTTCTCCAGGTTCAATCTTTTGAAGTGGTCACTTCATAAAAAAGAAGATGGAAGTTTGTGTTTGTGTGCCCTGATAAGGGAGGAAGAACTCAGGTTTTTTTACACTTGAAAGTTCTATTCCATTTGGGGGAGGGGGAGATTAAAGCATTAGACTTTCTCACTCTGTTCTAGGAATTTTCTTGGGAGCACAAAGTATTTTGACACCTTTTGAAAGGAATTCATACCTTCTGGTATTCCATGTTCTGAAGTCATACAAAGATTACAACTAAATAGACTATGGCTTAATCAGCTTTATTTCTCCTTTTCTGAGGCTGCAAGATACAAATATATGCCCTCTGGAGTCCTAGAAAAGGAAACCATCCCTTCCCATACCGGTGAGGATAGACAGACCTTTCCTTTCTCCTGGGTAAATGAATAGAGTCTTCCCTCCAATTGGTTATGACAGCTTTATCCCTGACATATACCTTGGGAACTTTAGGCTGAAAGTTTCTCTTGTTCCAGGAGATTTTGATGCCATGCTATAAACTTGTCCATAAAACAATTGTTGCCTCAGGCATCACCTCATTGTCCTGAAAGATAGTGACCAAAAATAGTGACTGGGAGAACAGAGACATTGATGAAGCAACTTCTATGTACAGAGCACCATAAAGGCCAGTCAAAGCATATGAGAAGTCTTGGGTCATTTTCACTTAACATTATGTTCACACAAGCATGGATATTTGAATATATGAGGACATTCCCTGAAATTTTTCAGATTCTCATGCTTGCTCTGGAATTTACCTCCTTTTTCTCAGACTGAGTTAGTCCTTCACACCTAGCTAGGGACATCTTCCAGTACCAAGCCCCCACCCATTTTTCACATTAATTCATTCCAATTTTAATATGTTTCTTAATTATAATTGCAGACACTGTCATAGAGAAGAAAGCTGTTAAATCCCTTGACTGATAAAAAATAGACTGTAACATTAAGATTTTATAAGGGTAAAGCATATCTAGAGAGTCTAGAGAGGTATTAAGTCACAGTTCCGTGCCCTAATCAAATGTTCATATACCTTAGGATGTCATACCTCATGGGGACTTGTCATTTCCAGCAGTATATCTCTTTGAGCACCTACTTACCAGAAAGCCAACAAGGAAGACCAAGAGGGTTGTATGCCCGCATTTAGAAATGATTTTTACAACATTCAACATTGTTTTCAAAATCCTCAGGATGCTCCATTTATATGATGCCAAACATTGATGGAGCACTGAACAATTCATTCACCATCTGAATGTTTCTAGTCATGCAGATATTAGCTGTCAAGTAGACAAGACCTCACTAACCCTATAAAGCCTATATAGCTAGCCCTCTGTAGCTAACTCCTCAAAGGGGAAAACCATAAGATTAGCTAGAAAAACAAATACTTAGACTAATAATATTACTATAAAGAAAACCCAGCTTAGTTTAGTCCTTTCCTTTGTGATTTAAATGCAAATTTACCTAAGGTGGAACAATTTTCATTCACTGATGAGAGTCTCCTTTGCTCAGGGATCCTTAACAGTTCACAAATTTGCATTTTGGTCCAAAGTACCTTATGACCTTCAACAAAGTCATTTGAAGAATAAAATATCATAACTTGGACCCCAATTGCAAAGTGATTTTCTCAGTATAAAGAAAAATCCATTTCTGGCAGTGTGAAGTATTGTCCAACCCCTCTATTCATTCTTACTCCACAGTACCGTTCTCTCACATTGTCACAGCTCTTCAAACACATAGGCAAGCACACGCCATGAGCTCACACACCCAGGCTCTCTCACTTAGCCTGAGTCTCTCTAACTAGGTCTTCTGAGTTCACATCCTTAGGAGCGGTTCTTCTTAACTTTTTTTTTTTTTTTTTTTTTTTT
>LNAC01000303.1:310515-551185 GCA_002007465.1 Ailurus styani | reverse complement strand
GGATAAATGCCCAGTAGTGCGATTGCTGGGTCATAGGGTAGCCCTATTTTCAACTTTTTGAGGAACTGCCATACTGTTTTCCAGAGTGAAAGCCAGTGGTTCTTAAGAACCCAGTGGTTCTTAAACCTTATTCTGTATCAGAATCACCAGCTGGGTTTCTTAAAAATCAAATTCCCAGGCCTCACTTCCACCTCGAAGTTCTGATTCAGTATAGTGGGGATAACCCCAGGAAACTGCACATGAGGCAGGAACCTAGGTGGTTCTGATGAAGATGTTCCAGAGAGAAAAAACTGCCTTCAAGCTCTGCCCACCTACCAGGCAGGATAGTCAATCACCCTGACGCTATCTTAGGAGGAGAATTCAGGAGGGGTCAGGTCCACTTTGGTTTGTACATCTGATTAAATGATCCCCGTCGAGTCTCTAGTAGCCACAAACTGAGTTAGAACTAGGTGTCTCTGGTTGGATTTGGCTTGTTGAATGATACTGATGACTCTCTATTTGTTTTTACTTGCCACTCGTGGATAACCTTGTGCACCCTAGAAACAGAGATACCAGACATAGGTAAGCAAACCACACTGGCAGCGACCTATTGCCCCTTCTTGCCTAAAAGGCCACCTCCTAATAACGGGCTAACAGGGAGATTTTACTTTTTAAATAAGGTGAAAAGGATGATGTGAAAGCACATTTAGAAGTTAGGATTCAGGTAAGTGTCTGACAAAAGAGAGCTCCACTAAGTGGGAATTTGCTGGAGGATCATACTATATCAAAAAGAAAACAAGATAAGTGAGACCTGGCAGTTCAGTACTTCATGGGAAAGCAAAGCCTTAAGTCTCATTATGTTTTCCTTAGGTGATATCACAAATGAGTCTGTAAGTTCAACTAGATTCAATGTTTTCAAGCTGCGGTAGAAAGAGAGGTGATATGGCGATCTTCTCAGATCGAGAAATGTAGTTGATGAGTGTATTAAGAGACAGTGACCACGATGACCTTCATGAATAAGATTTTTCCTCTTTCCCTTTGTGTGACCTCATGGTTTCTATTTCTTCCCACTAAAAAGAAATAATAGAAAAACTTTAAACCAGCCATTTACCGACAATGGCACAGAGCTCTGAAATTAATCATAATGAGCATTTCTGTTCAATTTGTTTATGCATTACACTTGTCAAAACTGTTCTAAATTACCTGAAATTGCAAAGGAGAAAATTGAATTTGTTCACTTCCGAATGCCAATTGTCATCAAAATGGCACTGATAGGGTTTTTAATTTGGATTTTGCTTGAGAGATGCTGCTTCCTAAATGCCAGTGCACAAGATCAGCCTCTCTACTTTGGCATAACTGATTCCTTAAGTAAATTAAGTTGGTTGTCAAATTGCTTACTGGTTAAGTGTTGCACAGTATTAATTATAAGCATTAATTGCCCATTTAATAATCTATGTGATTTTAACTAGCATGAATGAGGTGATCTTTGCTAAGTTGGAGGGCATTGCTCGAATGTAAAGCTAACCAGAAGGTGACAATAAATCTAACACTGAAGTTATAAAAGAAATCTTCACATATCTCAAATTGCAATATGCATGTGGACACAAGGGATTAGAACAAATTGAAATGTAGTCCAGCGGTTTTCTTTCTCGGGTATGGCATGTTTTTAAAAAGTGGAAAGAAACCAATCTCCAAAGAGCTCAAGTGCACTTGGGAAATGGCAAGAAATGGCAAGAAATTACATATCAATATAGGAGACCTTCCTGACTGTTAGCTGTCAAGAAAATAACATTAATCAGATTTGAATTTTGTGTGTTGGGCTATTCCATTTTCTAAAGGCCAGTGCACAAAATTTTAAAACAGCCTAGCTGAGCAAAATAAGATATGTTGCACAGTTAGAAGAAGGCAGGAACACTGATTTTTTTTTTGCCACCTTCATGACTAAAGTATTCTGAAGGTACTTTGTACGCACAGTCACATAGGATCTAATCTAGTCTTGGTCAGGGCATAGTCTTGTTAGTGACCCTGGGCAAGCCCTCTCGTGTGTCTGGGTTTCCCCAGCTGAGCTTTGAGGAGAATGATAATTTTAACTTCCCTCACAGGCACATTGGGGATATTCAATAATAAATGAATGTAATGCATTCCAAAGTGCTTTTCTGCGAATAACATTTCTCTTGGAAAAATAGCCTATGGACTTTTCCTAAACAAAACATGATTAATCTGGCTCAGTTGAAACTTCCACCAACTGGCTACCAAAATATTGAAGGTTGTTTCAGGGAACGGTTGTGACCCCATTTTTATTCTAGAAAGATCTAAGGACACTGGAGAAATTTTATTCTGAAGGCAAAAATTCAACTAAGTATGTAAAAACTTGTACTCAAACCCCTATTTAAGCAGTCTTTGCTACAGCGATGCCTTGTCTGATATGACTGCCAAATCAATTCTGGAGTCTGTTGGGGCCCTTTACAGTTTATTTACAGCAGCTGTCATGGTGGTTCCAGGGTGGAAGATGTCCCTGGAATCTACTGAATTCTCTTATTTGATGAAGTGAAGGTAAGTAGAAAAAAATCAAGTATTCCAATTGGATCTGATTTTTTTCCAATTAAAACTATAAACTGGGTCTCAAATCAGTATCTGCTGGCCTTTACTATCATTAACATACACAGATATGCTTAGAGGGCAAATATAATTACAAATACAATCAGAAACATGCCAGTCCTTAAGGTCAACTTAATTACTCTGATGACCCTCTCTCTCCCTGCCATTTTGCTGGGGTAGGTAGCCAAGACCTGGACACTTCCAAGTATTAGTTAGTTTCATGTCCTACAGTTTAGTTCAGCAGTAACTGAACATTAACCCTGCCAGACACTCTGTTGGCACTAAAGATAGAGAGATGAGTATGGTTCCTGCCTGCAAAGAGCTTACAGTGTAGTTGGAGAGATGTGAAAAAAACAGTGCTTATACCTAGCATTCACATCTTGGTTTCCAATACCCTTCTCCAACATAAGGAACCAGGGGTCTTTAGCAAAATGATTCATTCCAGTACTGGGGCAGGGACTATAAAAGATGAACCTGGAGTATCTTGTAGTACCAAAAAGTAGAGAAGGGCTAAAACAAAAAACAAAAAACTAAAAAACTCCTCCACACTGATGGATGTATGTCAAAAGAGTTCACAAACCAACAGGAAGAGTTCCCGGTGGTCAATGCCGGAGCAGTTTGAACAACAAAATAAAGTAGCACTGGGTTTTAATGGAAAAAAATATAAAACAAATATCCATGAGTCTCTACTGATATAAATGAATGACTGAATTCATAAATAAATGGAGGAGAAAAGATAAAGCTCTCATACAGAATATTTCCAAATTGTTTATGTAGACACTCTACCCTCAAGGAGGTGGAGTATAACTCCCTACTCCTCAAGTGTTGCCTTCATGGAGTGACTGCCTTCCAAAAGGCACAATCTGGAAATTGGGAGAGAATGAGTAACTTTACACTGGAGAAACCTGATAAACTCTACCTTAGCCAGGTGATCAAGGTCAACATCAACAGTAATAAGTCATGTTGATTATTATGTATCCTTGATTTGATTTGATTTGATGAGAATGGCACTTTACCTCTGTGGTCTTCCTCTCCAAAACCTATAACCCCTGTATAACCAGGAGGAAAAAATTAGACACATTCCAGTATAGGGAATCCTATAAAATACCTGACCAATACTCCTTAAAACTGTTTAAGTCATCAGAAACAAGTCTGAGAAGCTGTCATAGCCCAGAGGAGCCTCAGGAGACATGATGACTAAATATAATTTGGTTTCCTAGATGGAATCCTGGAACAGGAAAAGGACATTAGGTAAAAACTAAGGAAATCTGAATGAAGTATGGACTTCAGTTTATCTCTAAAAACAATACTAATACAATATGACAGGTGCTAATAGGTCACATGTTCTTCCTCTCTGCTCATATCTTTCCTCCTCTACTTCTGTTTACACACTTGACAGTCATAGCCTGTTTGCTGAACTCACTCCCCCCTTGGACCATGGATTTCATAAAGAAATGGGCTGTATCACACAGAAGAGGTCTCCAGACCACAGCACAGTTCCTCAGCACATTAGTACACTTAGTAAATACTTCTTCATGAATTAATGAACAATTCATGATTAATGGTACTAAGGAAGGAATTCAGATGGGAGGCTTAGACTAATGACCATGGAGATAAAGAGAAGTGGGCAGATTGGAGAAGAGTTTAGGAGGTAGAATTTTTAAAAACATGATGTTTTACTGGATATGGAGAATGATGGAAAGAAGGAGTGAAGAATAGCACCTGGCTTTGACAACTGGGCATGGGGCAGGGTTCGGGGCTGTGAGCACATCAGAGATAAACAAGTTTGCTTTCCTCCAAGCTTGCATGGCCTATTACCAAAAAAAATAATACGATATATAATCCCCAAAATAGAGGTAAATGCAGTGCAAATAACCCAGACTGGAGATTTGGGAAGGCTTTCTACAGGAGATGATGCCTGAGTAAAGCCTTAAAAGGCATGTGAGGTTTTACTAAGTGAAGAAAGGATTGTCTACCACACCAAGGAACGTTAATAAGTTTTTAGGGTTTTTAAAGATGGGGATCCAACCTTAGGATCAAGCAAAATATCCCCCAAACCAACGTTACCCCAGTCATCAAGAAAATGGAATTAGCAAGAATCAGAATGAATGAATGAGTTCAACCATGTACACAGATAAAAAATATCACAAGAGATCCCATGAGAATATGTAATGGAAGAGTTTCAGGAATATCAAAATCCGATCAAGGCAACTTTACCATCACCTTTAAAAGGTACAGCTGATTGTGATTATAACCCCAAAAAATGTCATATATAATCAGTTCTACTATGTCCTGAAAGAAGACAAAATGGATTAGAAAAATGTCATGGTCAGCTAAAAAAAGGAAGCTTGGAGAGGAAAAACTTGGCAATTCATCTCCAGCACAGCCCTCCGTACGCAACACGTCTTTCAATTTACAACAGGAGCCTGGAGGCTGATAGGGCCCCCAGTGAGGTAGGAAGCCTGGAGAAGTAGGGTTCTGAAGTATGGGAAGGCAGGAAGAGAAGAACTTCTGTTTGGGATTTGTTGAGTTTGAGGTGACTGTGAGCCATCCAGGCGGCATCTAGTAGGTAATGGGAGTGGTACTGATGAAAAAAATTATTTCCTGGGATTTTCTCTCTTCTGCTTCTTTCTGTGTCCCCAAAATGGATGGTATTGAAATGTCAGCTTCATTTCAGGTTAGCAGTACACACTGATTTTTTTTTTTTACCAAAGTAGTATCCATTTCCTCAGTACATGAGAAAGAAGATACATTTATTTTTTTTTCATCTCTTAAGAGAATTTTCCATTTGTGACAAAAAACAAACCCCAGGGGATGCATATTGAACAAACTGCTTTGAATAACTTTGCATTTCTCTTCCTTAGCACAAGCCCTGCTCACAAATACTATCTGGCTATGGACCCTATGTCTGAATCACTTTATCTATCAGACACCAACACTCGAAAAGTCTACAGGTTGAAATCTCTTGTGGAAACAAAAGATCTGTCCAAGAATTTTGAAGTGGTGGCAGGAACAGGTGATCAGTGCCTTCCCTTTGACCAGAGTCACTGTGGAGATGGTGGGAGAGCATCGGAAGCTTCACTGAACAGCCCTAGAGGTAAAAAAAAAAATCCTTTATTCATCTAAAGACTTCATTTGATTTCACAAAATCCTAAAACTGTTGCCATACTGTTGTCCATCTATCTCAAAATTGCCTCTGACACACATTTTCTCTGAAGTCCATCCCAGAACATAAGCATGGTCAGGGCTAATTTCTAGGTAATATGCATTTGTATAGTCATAAGTGTTATTAAAATATCAAAATGCTCCTTTTCCTTTCTGCCTAGAATAACAAATTCCAGTTTTGGGGGTGGGGGTGATTTTGCCTTCTGTGGGAACTTGGCCTTACTTTCGTCTGTCCTAAATTTACTCCTCAATTTTCAAGAGACAATCCTCAATTCTGTTGCCTGGGATTTGTGAATAAATCTGTGTTCTCTCAATCAGTTTCATGATTTTATAGACTTGGAATCATATTCCCATCTTAGGCCACTAAGCAGAAGGACAGTCAACTTTAAATGTTATCACATATTGTCCACCCTATCTCCTTAATTATTTAAACATTATTCTCTGTTCCTTCTCCATGATGGTGTGCATGTGTGTGTGTGTGTGTGTGAGAGAGAGAGAGAGAGAGAGAGAGAGAGAAAAGCACGCACGTGCACACTTTTACTTTATTAGGGTTTATGAAGTATTCATTTAGTGGGTTTTAAGAAGCTAATGTGGTCTTTTTAAACTATTACACAGATAAAACACATTGGTTGCAGAAAAATTAGAAAAAAGAGAGTGCAAAAAATATTTTTAATTAAAGTCACCCATAATCCTACCACATATAGAAAGCAACTGTTAATATTTTGGCATATATACTTCTAGACTTTTTCCTATGCATATCATATATTTTATTTTCTAATAATGGAATCATAGCATAGAATGCTGTTCTATAATCTGCTTTTCACACTTAATATATTATGAACATCTTTCCATGCCAAAAGATATAGTGAGGTCAATGTGTTTCATTTGTTAGATGGTCACTTATTTCAAATATTAAGAGGTTCCTCTTTAGCCATTTGACATTTGCCATATGGGGATTAAATTCCAACCATAATCAGAGTTTAAAGCCTTCCCTTTCTTCAACGCCATATTCAAGTACTATGTCTTTTATAAATCCCCCCTGGCTAACCCCAGCCCATTAAATCTGAATTTCTCTAACAGGGTCTACACCACCCAATTACTACTAGATTATATTTTGCCATCTTTTACTTTCCAGTTCTTTCACAAATAGGAGGTTTTTTATTACTGAGGCAAGCCACTTGAGCTGAGAAACTACGTCTAATATTTCTTTTAAATCTTCCCTTCCTCCCCAGCAATATCTTGTACAATGTGGGATCCCCTATACATGCTTGTCATGTAATTGATCAGTTAGGTAACTCTTAATGTATACCAAATATTCCTGAAAGGAATTTCAATCATGCTTTAAAAATATGGCCTTTTTTCCCTAAAGGAATATAAGCCCCACAAGTATCATGGTAAAGTGTTTTAAGATGTTTCTTGTCTGGTGCCAGCTCTCATTCCTTACACATAGTAGGTTCACAATAAATATTTGATGAGTAAATGCATAACTCAGGTGCAATATATAATCAACTCATCTTTCAAGGAAATGTATTGGGCTAGGTCCCACCTTTAACACAGGTTTAAAACTCTCACAGGTATTATAAGGATTTCTGCATAAGAAGTAGGGAGGAATCAAGCTTGTATTGTGCCTGAAATTGACATCTTCCTGAGTTGCTACTCATATGAAAACCACTCATCTCACCTACCACATTCAACCTGCCACATAAAAGAATGAATATCTCGGCTTTCCCAAATAGAGCAAATAATTGCTTCACTGCAGCTTTTTTTCTTTTTTCTTTTGCTTGGAAAGCAGCAATAATAGAGTCCTGATGAACAGGATTTACATGAACTCTTAAAGCATCAGTAATGAGAGTGCCAAAATTTATATATCTATTAAAATTAATATTAAACTAAGTTTTTCTTCTTGTCGTGGCTAGTAGTACATTTTCCTTTGGCTTGATTTACTCATCTTTCTATCCAAGAGTGGCCTTTATAATAATCCAGTATACTTTATTCATCCCAAAGCAGACAGAGGCCCTAAGAACATCTGGCCGAGGCTTCGGAGAGCTGAATGTCTAATCCAGCCAAGACAGCTTTCACATAACATACTGAAGCTGATGTTGACAGCATCTGCTCTGATCTAGTGAGTGAATGAGGATATTTAAAGGAGGGGAAAGTGTGGCTCACACTCAGTAGCCACCACGTCTTCTTCAACCATTTTAACAGTATTTGAAGACACTGTTAGGGATCTTCAAAATCACTCAGATGGCAGAACCTGTGTCCAGACATCTGTTGCTCTTGAAATTGCTGGTCAGAACACTCAGATGCCTAGCTAGGGCACCTATCTTCATGCTGAATATAGACAGCACTCACCCTTGGCAGTGAATCAGAAGTGAGAGTCTCATTATATGGAATGCTGCAGGGCAATTTCATAGACTTCTGTAGAAGAAGGAAAAATCATGCAAGAAGTCATTAAAGCAGAGTGTGCAAATTGAGGGGAGAGTATTGCTAATTGCTAATGATATCTTTGAGGTTCTCCTACAGGTTCTTATCTCTCAAGAAAGACCAATTGGTTTTGGGGGGTTTTTTTTGGTTTGGTTTCATTTCGTTTTGTTTTTTGCTTTACAACTGTCAAGCACATCAGCTCCTTCTTCCTTCCCCCATAGAAGGACAGCAAATGTTTAACGGATTTCTTTAAGGAGAGGTTTGATTTTTCTCTCCACCTAGAAGCTAATAAGGAAAAGCTATAGATCAGTAGAAAATGGAAATGTACATGTAGGGAGTCCAATTTCTAGGTTAGGAAAGAGAGCTTGCTCTAAGACTTTAACAAGCAACATACTGCAATTATAGGCAGGCTCTCCAACATGTCCTTAATTATGCAAGGTAAGTCAAATAAATGTTAATCTGTAAGACAGCTCATTTATTTTCTGAATCTATTCTAAAAATAGGATGAAATGAAATTTGCTTTTGAGATCATTCGTCCTAACGTCTGAATAACTTATCAAATGGGATTAAAAACCAGTCAGCAAAAGGTAAAAGGTCAGAAGTCACGGGATTTTTTTTCTTATTCTTTTCTTTTTTTGAGAAATGGCAGCAAATTTTGACGAATGCCAGGTTAGGGAACCTAGACTTTCTTGTTCAATCCATGTAGTCAGTGTTTTTCTGGATGACCCTGTGTAAGTCATTGGACCTCGCTGTGGTTTCATTTCCCAGAACACTAAAATAGACTTAATGGTGCCATTGACTGGTTTCGTTACACTGGACTAGTCATTTAAACGCTGGATCCTGAGATGCATCCATCAATTGTCAGCTTGAGGGTCTAGGATGATCTCCCTCCCAGCTCTAGTGTATTACAACAACCATAGCTATAATTTAGCCTGCATTCCATGCTTTCCAATACAGTAGTCTAATCTTCACAAGGATGTACAAGGTCAGTTGCATTTCGCCCGGTTCTATAGATGAGGACACAGAAACAGACAGAGGAAACATCTACAGATGAGGAAATAGATGGGTTAAGAAATTTACCCAAGTTCTCACAGCTTACAGATAACATTGGAATTCAAAACCATGGTGGGAGGTCGGGGGAAAGGCCTGTGATGCCTCCACTATACCTCATGGCCTGTCTTTCAGCTAAAATCCATGATCTCTGTTAGGTTTTCTGGTAGGGTAGGAAATATTGGAAAATGCTTTTTATTTTTATTTGCAAGATATAGTACTTTTAGTCGAGTTTCCTTTTCCTATTAAAACTATTTTTCTGAGGTTTCTGACCTAGCAGTGTACTCATAGTAGACGACACAGCATTTACATAGTCTCTAAATGTAATTATTCAAATAAATCTTCAGGAAACCTTGTCACATCTCTTTGGAAGTTTCTGCAGTTAAGGATTTCACCAACTTTTTCTTAAGGGATGTGGGCAGGAAACCTTAACTTTATTAAATTTCTTGATTACAACTGGTAACTACACATTTTGTTTAAGGAGAAATGGAAGTCTCTTTGAATAGAATTTCATATAAGTTAGCCCCTGGGTACTTCTCCTGGGAATAAGTCTTAATCTGATTCAGTTTTACGCACTTTGAGTTGAATCCCAATAAAGAGAAACATTTGCCATTTTACTCATCAATACTTCAATGTAATGGGGCAAGGAAAAAAGTTTAGCAAAGAGGCTGATGGTGTGCTAATCTCTGGCATTGTATATGAGTTTGAATTGACTTTGAAAGATGCTCTTAACACATGCATGGATGATGTAGTTGAAACTTAGGTTCCATTTATTATTTTTACTGCAACTTTCCTTAATTCTACAGAGAACTCAAACTAATGAGTCATGTAATAGATGACCAAGTACTTAAGCAAAATGTGAAATGGTACTAGGTGGGAATATAAAATAAAATTTGTGACAAGCTGAATACATTTTTTTAAAGTAGATACAGAGGGTGAAGGAGTGACTGGACAAGATGAAATTAATCAGAGACTTCATTTGGTTCTCTTAGACGTCACCAAGGATTATATCTCTATTTTCATGTGCCTCTTTAAGCGAACTGACCTCCGAACTCAGGAGGACCTAGGCAATATCCAGATGAGTGCAAACAGCTCTTGAGCCATTCCCTAGCAGGGAAATGGTCCTTAAATCTTGACAGCTGCCAGAAGTGTTTTTAGGGTATTCACAACACTAATCATACAGGAGTCACTTTATTAACAATTAAGAAATCTGGGTAAGCTAAAGTGCAGACAAAATAATCTTGTCTTTGTCCCTACCCATATATATCTGAGTTAGATCCTGAAGCTCTCCTGACTCCCCTGGCATCTACATGCTATTCTGAAAGGCTAAATTGGGGGCTCATGGAAAGATGCTAAAACTCTATAGTACGATGTCTAAGGTGTCCCTTAATCAGCGTCTAAGGGAGAGAGTATAGTCCACAAGCAGGTACGAGAATGTTCCTTTGGTTCTCCTGTGCAATGGAGAGCAGTGAGGTTTTTCTGAAATTCCTTTAGTACATGATCCATCACAGTGGTGTAACCATTTGGATTGACACTCGGGCCAGCGCTCACCAAAATTACAGGCAAGCCACAACCTGAGCTAAATGAGCGGTACATTTAGGAAAGTACAAATAAATCAGTATTGTTGAAGTAAAAATATCCAAGGGTAATAGGAAAAGCAGGGGCAGGAAGTTTGGGTTTTATCCTATAGGCAAAGGAGTTGAAGTGAAAGAGTGACATAATCATGTGATGCCTGCGTGTTTGATAAACTGTCGTGGCGACGGGGGTAGCCTGCACGGGAGTGAGGCTGGGGCAAAGAAATCATGGGGGTACATATATTTATGGGACAGGCAATGGAAGGGAATCTAATGAAGGAGACAGAGAAGAAACCTTCAGAAAAAAAGAAAGTGAACAGAGAGAGCTTGGTATCCAGGAAGTGGAAGGAATCATTTGTTTCAAAAAGGTGTGGAGAAGAGTATGACATGTTACACATTTGTAGCCATTGGATTAGGCAATGAGAAGTTCATTGCTGAACCTGCTATTGGTGGTTTGCATAGCAGTAAGGATGGAGGCCAAATTTCAGTAATTTAATGAGCCAGTAAAAAGAGAAAAAATAAATATTTCTAAAGAAGATCACTCTTCTGAGATGTTTAGATGTGAGAGATACAGCAATAAGTAGTGAGAGGACAAGGCGCTCAGGGGAGGCTTCATCTATAGGAGATACGGTATTCATTATAGGTAAATTAAAAGATACAGAAGACAGAAAATAAATGATGAAACCAGGTCTGGAGGAAACTGGGAGGGAGTAGGTTTTGAAAGGCAGGAGATATTAGAGAGACCATCCTAAGATAATGGTAGGTGTAGTGATAAAAATAAGTTTGTAGGTAGAAGGAACTAGAAAGTTGATGGTACTGCATTCTGATAGCTTTGGTGTTCTCCAAAAATTGGATCTATTCTGCTAAAAATGAGGAAGTAAGTTTAGGCAAGATTTGGGAGAGCCAATTTGTGAAGAAGGCTTTCTGGGTAAGATCAACATTCTGCCACCCAAGGCCAAATTCCAGCTCAGCTTCAAGGAATCTTCCATGAGAGCTTTCCTCCCAGAGCCTTGTCCTAGAATCAAAGGTGCCTTGAGAAAAATGTGTTTGATAGAGCTTTAAAATTCAGGCAAACTAATTGCTTTTTATTGCTCAGTGATCCCGCATTATGTCCACTTCCGAAGATTTCTTTCTTAAACTATGTTTTTGATCTCTCGGTTTATGGTAGCTATAACAGGACTTAGTGCCTCTGAGGCAACCAGAATGAGAGCTTAATGTATTCCCTGCAGTTGTTCTAATGCATCTGCCTATGATGGTCAAAAGATTTTGACCTTATATTATATCAGCAGCTGGAACTTGAGAACATTTATGCCTATTCTGTCAGAATCCTAAAACCATCAAACTGTTGGTGTGGAGAAGTCAGACAAGAGGAATGCATCTACATTTAGCCTTGGTTATTGGTCCAGGAAACATCAATGGTTAATTCAGAGAAACCTGTATTAAGTTCATCTACGTTTTATAAAACTACAAATGCATTATTAAATGACTTTTTCTTCTGCATTTATTTTAATTTTCATGCATGCATTATATTCCAGCAAACACAGAGATCATATTTTAGAGACCAAATACCATAAGAAAGAAGTTCCCAGGTTCTGGAGTCAAACAGAACGGGATGCATATCCCAGATTCACCATTCATTAAATGTGTGACCTTGAATAAGTCACCTAAATTCCCTGAGCTATGGCTTCCTCATCTGTGAAGTTAGAATACTAATAGTGCCTATGCAACCATGTTCAATAATAGATGTAAAGTGCCTTGTAAAGCGCACAACCCAGCATGTAGTGTGGACATGTTAAATGTCACCTGCCATTATGATCAGGCTTGCTGTTTTGTTGCTAATAACAGTTCTACTTATAATAGTAACCCAACCATGGAATAAGTTACTTTGGAGGGCGTCAAGTTCCATGTCCTTGAAAGTCAGTCTGAAACTTGATCATTTCCAAGAAGGAATGGTGCCACAAAAGAACAAGTCAAGGTAGAGTGGAACTCAGGTATTGTATGTGATTTGACTAGTCAATCCCTCACAACCTTAAGATGCAGTAATTCTAGTGCTGTTTCCTTGCACATGTTGCAAAAGTCATTCCCTTAGCAGCCCACCATTCCACAATTCAATTCAGTCCATAAAGCTTTTCTTCAGATATGAACTTCCATGTTTAGTGAGGGGTATGGCCTGGGAGAGCAAAACCTGAATCCTCATTAAAACACTTGATGGGGGCTTTGAGGGCATGGAGCACAGGACAGATGTGCTTGGACAGATGAGATCACCCGAGGTGGCCAAGCCAAGGTGGGAGCTACTCTAGGTAGCATGGGGAAATGTAATGCTAGGTATCGAGCGAAATGGAGGCAAAGTGGGGAGAGACAGGGGAAATAACAGTAATATACGTCTCCTCTGCAGCATTGTCTAAAATGAAGCATAGACCCCTACATATCAAGACAAAGAGTATGGAATTATGATCCTTCCCCTTTTTATTTAGATCACTAGTCAAGACAACTTTGCTTCCTTATCACAGCTCCTCAGTGTCACATCCTTCTTACCTATCCACTGAAGAATCACCTCAGCCAATCAAAAAAAGAACCCCCTCCCCACCAAACAAAAATGACAGAGATCACACACAAATAGACTACAAATCACTGAAATCATATTTTGAGTGGTGTATTATGGTAACCAATAAATAACTAATTGCATAAAATTGCTTTAGTAGTTTCTAGATGGCAGCTTTAATTAAAAGCACAGAGACATTTAGAAGTTTAGAAATGGATGGCATGTAATTTGCCCTTTTACCAACCATAAAATGGTAATTAAGGAATTTGATTCACTTCTTCCTATTAAAAGTTTTATGAGAATAGCAAGTTCCTTCTAAATACAGTTTCTCTTCAGCAGAAGGTGGTACGTGTGCTTTATCAGTCTTCTCCAGCAGGGTAAGATGTTTTAATGTACAAATTCTGCAGAAGTTAATTAGGAAATTTCTTTCAATGCAAAATGTTTGTTTTTAAGGTTCTAAAACATGAAACTGTATTAGAGCTAACCCTTTGATCAGGGCCTCATAATGCTCTACCATACATATGAGATGGCCCAATAATTTTAAGTTTACCAAGTGCATGGAGCAGACTATCAAATCAAAGAAAAGAGAGGTCAGTTCCTGGTGAGTCCAGCATGCTTTGCTGATTCTTGAAGGAATCTGAAACCTACAGTGCACTGACTTCCCAGGGAATCCAGAACATTCACTCCCCAACAGAGAAGTCATCAGAAGATGTTTTTAGCTTCATTGATCCTCCTGCAAATACTGGGTGAATTAGCAGGTGTCCAGCGTAAAACTCAAACAACATGCACCAAACTCAGATGTCTTTGGAAATCCATGATTTTAACATCATCACAAGCTAAAACACAGCTGGAAATGGAGCCAGGAAGCCCATTTTTATTTTATAATTGATCGGTTGATTGCATTTTTTGGCCACTTTAGCCCAAATATTATAGATGGCACCACACAGAGCATTTAGACCAGAGTTTTGAAGGCACTAATGACTTAAGTTATATGCACATAAGAAAGACAGCTGCTAGGGTTTGTTTTCTTAAGTCAAAAAGATTCTCTAAAAAGTTGTCTAAGCTGGATGGATCTACACAGCAAACCGATAAAGTAGGACAGGGTTGACATGTCTCCTCTTCATTCCCTCATTCAGTGATTCCCCTGGCTAACTGAGCCCTTGCCCCTCAACCTGTCACCCCTACGTAGAAATGCACCCTATTCTCTTTCTACCCTCTCATCAGAACTGGGCAGCCACAGTGGTATACTAAAAGGAGATGGGACAGTGGGAAGACTATTTCATCAGTGATATCGTTAGGATTTCCCAGGAATGGTGATAGTAAACACAGACCTGCTGTTCATCCATTTTATTATTGTTTTTACTATTTCTACTGAAAATTCACTCCTCTTACTGTCAGCACCCAGGACAGGCCACTTCCACCATCCCCAAACCTTGGCACACCCTTGCAGGTATAAGGAAAATACTCGCAAAATAGTATTCAGTGGAAAGCTCAGAATACAAACCATAGAAACTGTGTGCTGCTACTCCTGTCACGGTGCAGGGGTACTGTGTACGTCCACAGAAAAAGTGCAAATGGAAGTTCTCCAGGGGCACCTGAGTGGCTCCGTCAGTTGAGCGTTTGGCTGTTGGTTTTGGCTCAGGTCATTATCTCACGGGCCGTGGGGTTAAGCCCACATGGGCTCCACACTCAGTGGGAAGTCTGCTTCAGATTCTTTCTCCCTCTCCCTCCACTCCTTCCTGCTTGTGCACTCTCTCTCTCTCTAAAATAAATAAATACATATATAAATACATAAATAAATATTTTAAAAAGGAAGTTTATCGAAACGTTAGCAGTGATAATTGCTGCCTAAAGAATATTAAATGATTTTTATTTTCTTCTCCTTAGTTTTCTGAGCATTTATTATTTTTATAATTCAACAAAAGACAACAAAACATGATGTTTTAAAACACACACACACACACACACACACACACACACACACACACACACACACACACACACACTGTCCTGTCCTATGGCCAGTCTCTGAGGACTCGGGTTTCGTTGCTTCCTTAGATGACCGCTGTCCAGCAGGGGTGTCCTAGTATTGATGGCTGACAGTGGGTTACTCTGATCTGAGCAGGATATTGGAGACCTGCTGAAAGGGGTAATATCATAAGTCAAGAAAGAAACCTAAATGGAAGCTTTTGAAAGCATCCTGGCAGGCCAGTAGTAAAAGACATTTTAATTACATTTATTACTGTTTAAGAAAAAGTATAAAAATACAAATTTAAAATGGTCTCACCTTCTAGCTAAGTGCTGTTGATATTGAAATATAAAAATAGAAAAGTAAGAGTATGGTTTGTAAGTTTGAACTCCCTAGAAAGGTACGAATACCAGATTCCAGAATTCTTCACCATAAACACACATAACCCAGTCCCTAATTTTAAAAGTAACCAGTGTTAACAGTTTCTTTTGATTCCTTTGAGACCTTTATATATATTTTCCCCTTATGTGAAAGGAATCATTTCATATAGATTACACTTCACCCTGCTTTTTTCGTTAAATAAAATAACTTGAAGATCTCTCCATAAAAGCATGTACATACCTACCTCTTTGTTTTTAAGAGCTGTATAATATGGCAACATATGGCTATACCATAACTGAGCCACTTGCTTCTTGATGGATATGTTGTTGCTTTTTTTTTCTTAATTTTTTACCATTAAAGTGCTGTGATGAACAACCTACTTCGTATATACTGGAGCACTTTTGCAAATACATACATAGTTTTAATTTTTAGCGGTAGTAGAAATTACCAAATTGTCCTCTCAAAAGATTGAGTACATTTACACACTGTTGTATGTAATGTGTAAATGCACCCATTTTGTCATACCCTTAGCTGATCTGAGTATCCTTAAACTTTTTCATGTATGCCCATCTGATCAGTGGGAAATGGGTCTTGTACCCTGTAGCTTTAATCTGAATTTCTTTAATTGTAAAGGAAGCTGAGGGTCATCTCCTGCTTACTGTGACCATTTGTATTTCTTTTTCAGCAAACTCACTCCTCCAGTTTTTCTACTGAGCTGTTGATCTTTGTGTTGCGTTGGTTAGAAAGGCATCCCTTTGTCCCTCTAACCATATAGAAGTTTTCTAACTCTATGTGTGGTCAAATTTAGCAATATATTTCCTTCAGGTCTCTAAGCTTTGTGCCTTCCCAGAAAAGCCTTCCTGTACTAAAGGTACTTTTAAGGCAGATGGACAGTCTTTTCAGTAACCCCTGAATCATGCTATGTATCTTTCTCCTTTGGGCCCCATGAAATTTGGAAAACTCAGGAAGTGTTTAGAGAAGTTTAAAACGAGAGACTTTGGTGTCAAGCAGATAAAACTGAGTTCAAATGTATTACTAACATCTTCTAGCCACTGTTTTCTCATCGGTAAAATGGAGATGGTGTGCCTACCTTCCTTACAGAGTTCTAGAGGATGAAATGACATGCTATGGGCTCAGCCAGTCCCTGGCACAGATTAAGTACTGCATAAAGTAGGAAGAGGAGAACGAGAATAAGTAGATATAAGTTTTAAAACAAATAATTGCTATTAACTGGATTGACGAGTATAATCATTTCGGTTTCAAAATTGTTTGACCATATTCAAATTCTTTTCTGTCAGACTTTATTGATGGTATATTCACAGCCCTAACTTAATTCTGTTTGCTTGGAAAATACATTGTCCAACTGAAGGGAAGAAATTGCAACCATGTATTTAAAATACTTGGAGAGAGGTACTGGGAAAAGCTCCACTGAAGGAAAAGCTGTGGAAAGTCACAAGTGCTTATGTGCATATGGAGACACGTGCTAGGATGTCACTACAGTAAAAAAATGGAAACAGCCTAACAGTCCATCAGTGAAGGCTTAGTCACATGACGGAATATTGTATAGCAGTAAAAATAAAGTAACTACATCTACGTATAAAAAACATTAATGGCCTCAAAACAAAAGGTTGCACAAATAAAAGAAAATTGCAAAAGAAATACATGATGTAATGCCATTAGCATATTATAGTGGTAAAAGATATATAAAACATAAGTTTTACCATTTTAAATATATAAAACATAAAACTTACCATTTTAGTCATTTTCAAATGAACTATTCTTTTTTTCTTAAAGATCTTATTTATTTATTGGAGAGAGTGAGAGAAAGAGAGAGCATGAGCAGGGGGAAAGGGCAGAGGCAGAGGGAGAAGCAGAGACCCTGCTGAGCCCGATGTAGGGCTCCATCCCAGGACCCTGAGATCATGACCTGAGCTAACGGCTGTCGCTTAACTCACTGAGCCACCCAGGCAGTCCTAAGTGAACAGTTATGAAGCATTCAATATATTCACATGGTTGTGCATCCATCACCATCATCCATCTCCTACATAAATGTCTGAAGCACATAAACAATGCTAGATATTTTATTATAGTGGTAAAAGATATATAAAACGTAAGTTTTACCATTTTAAATATATAAAACATAAAATTTACCATTTTAGCCATTTTCAAATGAACTATTCTTTTTTTAGATATTTTAGACACATATAGATGTAGAAAATGTGTGAAAACATGTATGGGAGTGATACACGCTTCCTGCAGGGTATGGTTACCTCTGGGGAGAAGGGAAAAGGGAGTAGGGATAAGGACATGGGGCTTTGTATTCATAACATTTTCTTTTGATTTTTTTCCTGAGCCATGTGAAGTGAATGTTAACATCTGTTAAAATTGGGTGGTAGATGCAAGGCAGCGTGTCATGCTATTTTCTGAGTTGTCTACCATTTGAAATATTTTAAAATTTCAAAAAAATTTAAGTCGAAAACAGGGATTAGAAAGCAACTTGCAAATTTATACCAGACAATTCCATTTTTAAAAAAAGATTTTATTTATTTATTTGACAGAGAGATAGAGAGTACAAGCAGGGGGAGCAGCAGGCAGAGGGCGAGGAAGAAACAGGCTCCCTGTTGAGCAGAGAGCCCGATGCGGGGCTCCATCCCAAGACCCCTGGGTCGTGACCTGAGCCAAAGGCAGAAGCTTAACCAACTGAGCCACCCAGGCACCCCCTAACAGTTCCATTTTTTAAAGTGATTTGTTTGTTTGTTTGTTTGTTTGTTTGAAATAAGGCTTTCACTCATACAGAGATGATACTCAAAATATTTAACAACCTGTCAGGCACAAGTCCTGACGTATCAGAACACACACCCTCTTTGGCCCTAGATGTAGGGTCTTTAAGGCCTCCTACAGTGGCCAACACACATCCGTTCTTTTCCATACTGATTGGATTTGAGGCTGTAGAGCTTCACCTCCACCTCTAGTGTGTGTCCATATGTGGGGTTCCCTGAATAGCTGATCGTGAACTTCCTCAATATTAAAGAGTCTCAGTAGAATGAGTCCACTTTATTGTTGCCCAAAGAAAGTCAGTGTTTCCTTGGGAGTGAGTCCTTGCCCATTTAAAGTTTCTCCCTGAGGAATCAAAGGCTTAATAACGCAAATGTAAGGTTATCTTCAAGCCCAAAATATCAAAGTCTGGCCAGGAAACCCCAATGTTATTTGCTCTATTTTTCTTCCAGTTTCATTTACTAGCAATTCTGTTTGGTTTTTCAAAAAGCTTGTTAGACTGTGTAATAGGTTTTTGGGAAAAGGAAGGTGGATAGGTGCCTGATTTTACCAGTATTTACTCAAGAAAGAAAGCTGATTACAGTGGTAGTTACCCTTGGAGCTCAGGAATCATTCCTCATTTTGGAAGGCATCTCTAACCTAAGGAAATTGAAGCCATAGTAATAGATTGATAGGTCTGCTTTGCCCCACCCCAAGCCAAAACCCATCAGAATGGCTTCTGCCAAGATTACCTGCTTGTGTTTCTATAATCTTTTCCTTGTGTTTTCTTGAGCAAAGTAAAATCAGTACTGTAAACAGATTACTACCCTAGGCCTGCTTTAGGACGTGTTTCTGGAAAGGCACCATCCCACCTTTCTTCGAGTCGTAAAACTGGAGGGGTTTCTGGGGACAGTGGCCTGAAGAGGGGCTAATTTTCAATCTCCTGATTTTAGCCTGTTAGGCTTGAAATTTTATGAGAAACCATAGATCCAAACAGCACCTTCAAGACCTCTGTTGTGCTTTGTTTTGTTCTGCTGTTTTGTTACTAATGCTGGTATTTTCTTTTCCAAGTGTATCTGGTCTAGTTTTAACACATGACTTTATTCAAATTATCTACTTGAATGTTAAAAAAGTTGTCCTTTAACAGAAAACCAAAACCACTGCCTTCTGAATTGGCCTGAAAATTGTATCTGGCTGTATTTTTAAATGCCTCCATTTCCTTGTGTTTTAGCTCCTTTCTTAGACTCACTGTTATTCATTTAGACTGACTGTTATTAATTTGTTTTTTCCTATTTGCTCAGATTGTTCCCTTTCTACCATAGATCTTAGTCATTTATTCCATAAACCTAGAAAGCACTCCTGTGAGGCAGGAACACGCAGCTAAATGCTGTCACCAAACACTGCAGTGATCTCTTTTGACAACAAAGACCTCCTGGTTATCAAACAGGTATCCAGAAATGCCATCATCTTAATTAATACTTTCAACATATTTAACTGGTATTGATAAGATACCAGTGTCAGCGACCCACTATGCTACTCAGAAGACTCCCACTGGTTTTAGCTACTCTGTCAGACCCTCATCATATTTCCAGTAGATCTTGTTAGAAAAAGAACAATGTTCACTGAGCTCTGCCATCTTGTTAAGCTTTTCAAGCAGCGAGTTATCTGGTCTGCCTGGGAAAATTTGGAGATTATGAGTGGACTAAAAAGACATAGTCCCTGCCCATGAGTGGAATATGATTTGGTTGAGGAGAAAAGCGAGGAATCCTTAGAGAAGACTGTAATCTAGCATAGGTCATGGGATATAAACTGTCAACACTCCAGGGGTTCAGAGAATGGAGAACTGATTGGCATTTGGAGAAAAAGGGAGAGGAAAATGAGCAGAAGAGGGAAGATGTGGAAGAAAAGAAAGGAATCTAAAAAGGAGCTGGACATGTGGGGAAAGAGAACTGGAAACTAGATTCTAACCTCTGTTCCTGATAGGTTAGGTTAAGTAAACTCAAAACAGAATAAGATCAAAGAACTAAGGCAAAGAAGAGAAAGTAGGGCAGTGAAGACCAAAAAGCCAAGGCTAAATGGGAAATGAATAACTCAGCCCTTCCTATGAAGATGAGGATGGTCCTGAAATGGATTTGTTAAAATGGCCTGAACTCTTATCTCAAGTGCATTCTTGAGTCCAGTCAAAACACTCTGTGCTCTTAGTTACAGGCCAGACTTTAGATTTGCAACCTAAAAACACTGTGCCTGTTGTGATCCTCATTCTTATCCACTGGGATTGGTAAAAACACTTGTCTTCTACTGGGCTCAGAAGATTTCTGCCATCACCAAAGAACAATGAAATTGTCTGATTTAACCAACAAAGAAAGACCTCCATCGAGGTTTTCGCAAGTCTTTGGGTCAGCTTGTAGATTGTAGTTATTGAGACTAGAAAACACTGTGCCTGTTGTGATCCTCATTCTTATCCACTGGGATTGGTAAAAACACATGTCTTCTACTGGGCTCAGAAGATTTCTGCCATCACCAAAGAACAATGAAATTGTCTGATTTAATCAACAAGGAAAGACCTCCATCGAGGCTTTCACAAGTCTTTGGGTCAGCTTGTAGATTGTAGTTATTGAGACTAGACTTGCACCGTGTCTTGAAAAATGAGCAGGATTGGGAGACTAGGAGAAAGAAAGGGCCCTCCATGCACAGGGAACATAGTACGGGCAAATAATGTAGTGATGGCAAAGAGAAAGGTATGTTTTGGAGCCATTACGTAGACCACTTTGACTGGAAAAGTAACACAGGACCCTGTACAGACTCACCATCATTGTCAGTGTGGCAGAGATGGTGACAGAATTCCACATCGGGTTTCTGACGTCTAAGTCAATCCATGCTGAAGCAGGTACACTCGTAGCAGATAACCCCCAGCACGATTCCAGAAGGCTAACAATTAATCAAAAAGGTAAATATGAACATCACTTGTGTTAACCTTTCAGAAAGACTCCACAGAATAGATGTTATTTTTTTAACTTTTCTTTATTAACATATAATGTATTATTTGTTTCAGGGGTACAGGTCTGTGATTCATCAAGAATAGATGTTATTTTATTTGACCTTTATAGTAATTCCCTGACGTGGGAAGCTCAGCTTTTAGTCTCACCCATAGACAAAGACAGACACCTGAGCACAGGGAGATTGTGGAAGGTTTTAAAAGTCAGTCAGTCTCAACCAGGTCACCCAGCTTCTATCTTCCCCCTCCTTTCATCTCTCCCATGAACATGTCTGGATGGTTGAATTTCGAGAAAAGAGGTGGGGATGGCCATGGAGACCCCGATCTCAGCCAAGACAAGGGTAAGGAAATGACCAGCCCCCCGTGAACAGGGCACTCCAGTAGTATTTAATTCTTTTAAGAAAACTTTATGCCTACAGATTGTCAAACTTGTACATGAGGATGTGAAAAATAAAAAAGTGTTGTTTGTCTCCTCAGGCAAACTGCTTTGACTATTTTTTTTCTTTTACTTAGCTATCATATTTGTGTGTGTGTGCGTGTGGTAATTGTAAATTGATTGAGCCTAAATCAGCCCTCCTAAATGTCTCTTAAACTCCCATTTAAGAGTTTTAAAAATTATATTCATGCAGCATTTGTTACCCTGCCTTACCTTTTGCCAATGAGTCTACCACTTCTGACTTTGTGAACTTCTCTTCTAGCATCAGCTTCATTAGTCAAGATGTACAGATGTTGGAAGAATTTTAAATGGGCCTTCTGTGTTGTTTTTGAATGGGTACTACATGCAAATAATTATCCTACAGAAATTTTAATTCTTCTTGAGTTAGCCCAATTTTGTGCATAGCAAGCCCTGTCAGGCTTAATTCCTCATATCCTGCTTTTATTGAGTATTCAGGCCAAGGTATTCTACTTAGTTTGCTTTTTTATTAGAATCTCTTGGTCATTCACATACCTTGAGAGAGACTCATTTTCCCTAGAGTGTAACAACTGCAATTCGTTTTTGCTGGTCTATGGGCAATAAATGAAATTTCCCTCCTCAGGCTAATTGTTCACATAATGTTCTTGCGAGGCGGTTTGTTTCCTTAGAATGACAGAGGCATTTCTTCAAAATGTATCTTAGTAGTATCCCAGATATGGTTGCTTGATGTTTGAAAAAAATTTTAAGGGGGGAGGGGATATAAAATATTCAGCTTGCATTTGGTAAACCTCATTTATCTTAGCCTATATGTACTGAGTCCCCTTAAATCTCACCCCGCAGGCATCTTTTAAGCAAGAACTCTAGCACAAAAATAAGAGATGTGCGTTTCAACTTGAAGTAGAACCATCTATTTACCCCCAATCTCTCTTACACACACACACACACACACACACACACACACACACACACACACACCCCTACATCTTTAAAACAAGGAGAAATAATTCATACCATTACTAGTATCTGGTATCACTGTTAAATATTGAGACACCATCACCACCCCTGGCTCAGGATCTCCCTGAGCCAACTACATACCATGGAGCTTCATTTATTTGGTTCTCTGGATGAAAACTTTAACCATCTCATAAAAGCTTGAGGGTTTTTATACCAACTACTCAATAGTGCAGTATTTCCCCTAAGCTAACAAAATTGTTTTCAACCACTACCTTGTCTATGGTGAATCTAACATAGGGCAACTCTGCTACTGACAAAGGTTACATGATGCTTCATGGACTTCAATTGTATACTATGTCTGTACAACATGGAAAAGCCTAAAATGTTCAATCAGGTCCTATGTGGAAGTGCTTGTCCACTATTCTAGGTTTAGACAAGTCACTTTCAAACATAATAATAGCAATGACTGAGCAATTGGGACACCACTTAGCACCACTTCATCCTTTTCAAAGTGCTTCCATTTCTTTGGCTCTTGTGAGTTTCACACCATTTTACCCTGTATAGTAGTCGGATCTGGGTTAGGAAATCAAGACACTGAGTAGTTAAATGCGTTCCTTGAAGTCCTACAGCAGATCTGTAACAGAAGTCAGCCTGAAACCCAGATCCCCTGGTGTGACCCTGGAGCCAGCATTCTCTCTGCTTTTCCTTATGTGAAAGCAAAGAAGTGAAGCACATTAAGACAAAATCTCGAGGTATTTCTGCTTCCTTAGTACTCCTGAGATGGTAAGATTGGAAGACATCACAAGATCATAACACAGAGCTCTTAACAGAGCTAAGTAGATTTGGGGAAGTCTGAGCTGTTCATTGTAGTTAGCTACGTGGATCAAATTTATTTGCAGATCATTGGATCCATGGTTCTTACTCTGTTTGCTTTTGGTTGGTAAAGGCAACTGCTTCCTGCCCCTGCCCCCCATACTCTAATCATCACTAACTGATAGGGGACTATACTCCTCTTAAAGGTCTTTAGAGAGAGAAAGTATTGTTTCCTCCTTTCTAAACTCACTGTTAGAGAAATTCACGTGCAGCTCTTGGCCTCATGGCAGGCTTTTCTTGATTTAGGTTAGGTGCAGACAGTAGACTGTACAGACAGTCCCAAGTTATGGTGCTTTGACTTCACCGTGGTGCAGAAGCCATACATTATCAGTAGAAACCATACTTTGAATTTTGAATTTTGATATTTTCCCAGGCTATCAAGATGCAGTACAATATATCAGGAGGCTGGGCGGCAACAGCCAGCCACACCTCCCAGCCACATGATCATGAGCAAAACATAACCATTCTCTTTTTCACTTTCCTCACAGTATTTGATAAATTGTAGGAGATATTCAACACTTATAATAAAATAGGCTTTGTGTTAGATGATTTTGCCCAACTGTAGGCTAACATAAGTATTCTGAGCACATTTAAGGTAGGCTATGTTAAGCTATGATGTTCAGTAGGTAAGGTGTATTAAATGATTTCAGACTTAATGATATTTTCAACTTACAATGAGTTTATCAGGACATAACCCTATCATAAGTTGAGGGAAATCTGTAAACATGTGACAATTAAGTCCATAATTCAGCAAGTTTTATTGAACATCTGGTGCCCGAGTCTACTGGATTTGTTGAGATATAAAAGTGAAGCATAATAAAATCCAGCTTTTGCCCTCAACTAGTTATTGCCTGGACAGAGCAAGATTGGAGAATTCACATCATTAAAAACCCCCCAAAACAAAAACCAGCTTCTGTAGGTTAGAAAACAGAGATATCAGAATGAACTGGAGTTTGCAGGTAAGGCATTCCAGAAAAGACACATCTTGTAGAAGCCTTAAACAGTGACTGGGATTTGAGTTGGTAAATGTAATAGTCAGGCCAAGCTAACTATATGGAAAAACCAAAGAAAAGAAAACACACACTCTCGATGGGTTAACAAAACAGTACATTGTTTCTTGCTCAAATCACAGTCCAAATGGGTTGCCCTGGGGAGGTGAGAGAAACCTCTGCCTCAAGTGGTAATTCGGGGAACCAGGCTCCTTCTGTCTAGTAACTCAATCCCTCTGTATCTGGGTAGCCTGTGTGGGAAGAGGGTGATCCATGGAAGAGCTCAACAGAGGTTTTGTTAGGGGCCAAGCCTAGAAGTAGCATACATCAATTCTGCCCACACGTAACTACAGAGGAAGTTGGGAAATGTAACCTAGCTCTATTCTCAGAAATAAAAATAGATAGGGTGACCTGAATACATAGCATTGTCTCTGCCATACTAAAGAGGGAGGGCTTTCTGAAGAAAGGATGGGGAAGAGAAAGGTGGCAGAGCAAAAACAGAGTTGAGTTCACCTGGGACACTTCGTTTTCTGGTTTGATTTGACTGAATTTGGTGAATTTGTCACAAATTTTGAGCTTTGATCTTGGTGGGGACAAAAAAGGCTGCATTCTTAGCAAGTATTGTATTGTCAGCTATCCAGATTATTTCATTTTCCAGTGATAAAAATCACAACTACATTTGATTATCTTTGGTTTCACAGTGCTAATACCAAAACATAATTTTTAATAGACTTTGGTTTTTAGAGCAATTTTAGGCTCACAGAAAAATTGAGCAGAACCTTCATACATTGAAACTACTCTGTGTGTTACTCTAATGGTAGATACATGCCAGTATACATTTGTCCAGACCCATACAATGTCCAACACCAAGAGTGAACTCTATTGTAAACTGGGGACTTTGGGATGATAATGATGTGTCAGTGTAAGTTCATCAGTTGTAACAAATGTACCACTCTGGTGGGGGGATGTTGATAGCTGGGGAGGCTATGCATCTCTGGGGGCAAGGGATGTATGGGACATCTCTGTAGCAAGACATAACTTTTAATAGCAGTTCTACGCTGGTTATTAGATTCACTCCAAGTTCATGGATCTTCTCTGCCCACAGTAGCCTCTTCACTGACAATATATTCCTCCTGATTATCATCTAGCAAGCATCATAAATCAGCAACTCGAGGAATAAATCCAGTTCAAAAATATAATTTGTTTGGCCCATACTTTATTTATTTAAGAAAAAAAAGATTGAATGCATTTAGGTGGCACGCGCTCTCTTTTGTGAACCTCAGTTTTCCCTAGAACCTATATAGTCTAACAGCTGGCACCAGCTTACAAATTTATGTCACCTGCCTGACCCCTGAAAACATAAGAGTCTGTAACCCTTGTTTCTAGGGACTCCTTTTTATGTGGTATGTCATATGGTAATAGCGGAGTTACCAAAATCTCCATCACATGGAAATTCTGAGTACTTTCTCAAAACTCACCAGCTTTGTGGGGGTGAAGCCACAGAATATCTTTGAAGGATAATTCTAAAGAGGTCCAAGAAAACTACAGGAATATAAGAACTCTTAACAATCTTTTGAGAGGGGTCATTAGTCACTCTGACAATTTAACAAAAGCAATGGACAATCTCCCCATACACAAAATATTTTGCAGATAATTTCATGGAGTTTCTGAACCCTCTGAAACCAGTCTATACACCACTTCTGTGGTAAAGTGATAGATAGCCCCATCTAGGCTGCATGGACAAGGAATTAAGAGAATGGGCATTGAACTCAGACAAACAAGCTAAACCTAGAATTTTCTAGGTAGGCAACCTGGAGTTAGTCACTCAACCTCTGAACTTCTATTTCCCCATATGAAAAATGACAATAATACCTACTCCACAAAGCTGCTATGAAGATTAAATGAGAAAATGGATCTAGAGAATCCAACACCATGCCTAGAACATCATAGTAGTCCCAGCAAATGAAAATGGTCATTATTAAGTGATATCAGTCAGCCTTCATGGGTTTTCAGTGGCACTTACCTGGATTTCACATGAGACTCATCAGGAATTCAACATGGCCATTCAGATTTTGCTTACATGTCACTTACTCTGAGAAATCACTTGTGACCTTCATTTCCCCAGCCCATTCTCCAAGGTTGCTCCCACGGCATCCTAGACTTGCTCTAAATTCTTGCTTATCTTGAGGTGCTGTAATTGTGTTGCCATTGGTTCCTCTCCCCCACCAGTTTCTGAGCTCTGTTTTGTGCTACTCTGCTGTACTCTGAGTGCCTAGCACTGTGCCTGACATATAACAGACACAAAATAAATCTAATAAAAAATCAGGTGAAAGAGCTTCCCCATTAAGCTTTTAGAAAAATAGTGGTTGGTGGAGGTAGGAAAGCCCTCATTCACTCTGCCTTTCCCTGAAGGTTAAAGCTTTGAGAGGATCAGAACGAGCTGAAGAGAAGACAAATGCTAAAAACTGGCCTTTCTTTCACTCAGAATTCTTGGTTAACTAACGCAAACATCTGTTGTTCCTTATGATACCTCTGAAGCCCTTTAAAAAGTACCTTCTGAGCCGTGAAAGAAAGGACTTTCCAATCAATAGAATATTCATTTGAATGCTTATCATTTTTAATTTGTATTTAAATTCTTTGGAAATTGACCTTTACTGTTTAGAATATACTGTAACTTTTTTATTAAACAATATCAGATTGCATAAGTCACACCATTCACTAGTCATGTAATATTATAGTGAGTTTTTTAGTCTCTTACTGAAGAAATCCTGTTCTCATTGTTAAGGACACAGTGAAATCGTTTCAGCTGGTCATTAAGCTCTGCCTCCTTCCAACCCTAGTGACACACAGATATTTGTAATTCCTCAAGTTCTAGAAGCTCCATTTAGGGGCTGCCTAGCAAGAGAACTTAACAGGCTTATTGTGCAAAAGTAACTTGACCCTTTCTCATTCCAGTGGGTAATTAAGTGGACAGTAATCAAATCAGTTGGAGAGTGGACTTTTCTGCCCCTTGGAGAATTTCCATATAGACCAACATATGATACCAATTTTCAGAGAAATGGATTGTACATAAACAAAGCAAAATATTTTAATCTCTCTCTGATTTAAAGTGCACTCTATGATCAACAGCTAATGTCAGTGACACAATTTAGCACTCTCAGTGTTGGAGATTGAGCTGATGCCATATTGTGCTTAGGACATTTCCTGAAAGTTTATTTTAACCATTTATCTCTGTATCATAAAATTAAAGAGCACATTGTGGCAGAAAAAAAAAACCCAAGATTTCAGTTTTCTGGTTGCTAGGGCTCTAGATGGAGAGAATTTTATGACTACTTTCCAAAGCCTATATTCTGAAAAAAGGTTCATTTTCAATATAGAAATAATAAAAATGTAGGTGGCATCAAAAGCTGTAATTTTTATAAATTAAATACAAAGATGCCTTCTGCCAACATTTGAAATTGGCATTCCACACGGCCAAATACTCTGATCTTCGCTGTTACCTAATTTGAGATTTGAGCCACTATTTCCGGGCTATTAACCTCCACATCTGGACTCGCAGTAACCTCACATCAGGAAATCCCTACCTGCTCCAGTATCGATCAGCAGTGTCCTCTTTCCCAACAGGTGATACATTTGTTAGTAACTGTCCAGGCGGCCCCAGCTTTAAGCAATTGTCTTCTTCAGAATTATAGTATTTATTCATTGGAGGATAATAAGACAAGGGAAGAAATCAAATAATTTTGCCTGTAATTTGCAGCTGTTTCATACAGGGCTATGCTTCACAGAGAAAAGAGCCTGCAGTTCAGATATTATATAATGTCCCCTACTTTGCATAAGACATGGGGAATAATTTTTTTTACAAGATGCACTTTATTTATGAGCAGGTCCTTCCATAGAAAGAGCTTGTTAGGGTTTAATGCTGATGAATGGAGACAGCACCATTCACACTTCCAGGTTATGGTCTGTCAGTGCTTTCATTATATGTACTAATTTACAAGGATTTATTTATTTTCTCACAAATGTAAAAATGTGCTCCAAGCTAAACATGCTGTCTGGGCGTCTGAGCCCACTGTTTTCCTTACTGGAGGTGGGGTGATGTGGGGACTCAAGCTGTCTGTGTTATTCTTCCTACCTCCCCCCGACCCCCACCTGCTGCCTTACCTTGTGGCAACATCAGAGATCTATATATTCTTGCTTGCTCTAAAAATGAATACTGGTTAAAATTTTAAACCCTGGAAGTGGTCTTCTCAATGCAATTTAACTCCTTTCTTAGCCAAAGACTGTGCCTTCCATTGTGTTTTTAAGTGGTAATGAAAATGCTGTCAGTAAGCACATCAACGGATGTGGCCATTGGAACAAATTATACCCACAGTGTTAGGTCCCAAATTTTGGAAATCTGGGTACGACAATATCAAAACACGAAAGTCAGTTGCATCTGCAGATCTCACTAGCCCCAGATGGCTTTATGTGCTCTGAAATCACTCACATCCCCGTCCCTGAAAGATAAAGCTTAAAATACACGGGCATGTGCCACCTTCTCCCACTCAGCCTAACAAATGGTAATAGATCATCCTGACTGCATCATTGACATCCCTGGGCTACAACAATACTCATTATGGGAGGGGAGACCACCCCTCCCAAGTAATGGCAAAAAAGAATTCTTTTCCTGCCTGGGATTTTCAGTTTGGTGTTTAACCTCAGCGAAAATTAAATGCCCCTCAAACCTCACCAGTGAAGAGTTTGTAAAACTAGTTGTTCGGGGATTCTGTTTGTGTGTATATTGGTTGGTTGGTTGGTTGGTTGGTTGGGGAAGGAAAATGAAAATATGTACATATAAAACATACCTAGATGCACTAATAAAACATCTATCACACAGCCCCTCAAAGACCTTTCTACTATTTCTTTTTCAACTCCAAACATAAGTTTAACCCCATCAAATTTAATTAAAGAATCTCAGAAAAAACGGAGTCTTTTGTAATTTGGACTACGATGAAAGAAATTGCTACACAAATATATGAAAGGAAAATATCCTACAACCCATCAGCCAAATAAGCCCTTAAGGCCAACAGTGAGGATTTAATAAGCCTCGTCTGTGTAATTCAGCAGACGTGAACAGAGAAAGAGCAGTTCACAGTGTTCAGAAGTAAACAAAAATTAAAAGTGGAAAAACCATGTTAAGTCCAGGGTTATCCTCCCTGGATCAGTACAGACTTCAGCCTCTGATGGGGATGAGGAATGCAGGGGTCAAAGGAACAGAATTGTCCTGCCTGGTGTCCACACAAAGATGGAAGGACATTCCCACACACACACACATTCATTTCAAGGGCAATACATTTATTTCTCTATACCTTTTGTGAACCTGTTCCAATTTTCAAGGAATACATTTATTTCTCTATACCTTTTGTGAATCTGTTCCAATTTTCAAGGGATTAGAAGCTCTAAATTTACTGCCTCCTCCTTAGTGCAACACTTGCAGGATATTCCTCTTAGTTTCTGTGCAACTGGATTCTTTGTCCTTTGGTCTTCACAGGACTTGGCACAGTGCCATTCAGTGTGTATTTGGTAAGTACTTCATGATTTCAAACACTTCAAGCTGAGCTACTCTCAGCCTTTCTCTTTCCAGACTTGAGTCTTAATTTTTCAGTCTATCCCCTTGCGACAAACAAATTTTAACTTTTGCACTCACTGATATTTAATACAGAGCTCATGGAAGGTAATCATAGGCCTGCCATGAAGCAGACCAAATAGTAGGCACTCGAGAAATTGATTTTGCCAAAACAAAAAGACAAAAAGCAGAGGTACCCTTTGGTTCGTCCTCAGCCCAGATGTCCTGGAGATGTAAGAAATGCTTGTGTGCCAGCATCCTTTGACCTGCTCAATCTTAAAAGTCTTTTTAAAAACCTCCTTAAAGTTCTTCTGTATCTGCAAATGAAAAAGGGACTTATCAACATGAACTTCCCCTTGTCTGGACATGCTGGTTACCTTGGAGAGCCCTCCAAAGCATAGATGAATTTAGAGCTATTCAGGGAAAGTTAAAATGAATCTGTAACTTTTACAGATATTAAGGATTAATACTTCATGAGAAGCATCAGGGTTAATCAAAGTATACCATACAGCCAAGTATTAATATTAACCTCCTGCCAATGAATTAGTTCATCTAAAAGCAGTCTATTAAGTTGGGTTTATAAACTGTCTTTAGGTGAGTTCACTATTTACCAGGAAAATGATGTTGTGTGTGAATGTGTGTGGGCACACTCCAAAAGGACATGCTTGTTATCACAGATGTTCCTAACTTTAATATATATTCTGTGTTTCACAAGGTCCACTGGATAAAGGAGAGGTGGGAAAAGACTAAATTGTAGACTAGTTTTAAAGTAATGCCATGTGGTTATTTTCAAGAACACTATCAAAAGCACCAAGGGAAGCAGGAGTTGAGCCATATGTTCTTTATATGTGTCTGACACTTTTAAATGTATTATTTCATATGATATTTATAACAACCTAGGCAAAGAGTAACCAACTCATCACAGTTTGTCCAGAACTGTCCCAGTTTTAAAACCGAACGCTGCCTGTCCCAAACTAAGACGATTGGTCACCTTAGCTTAGGTAAGGAGGTAAACGATGTTCTCCCCACGCCACCAGCAAGCAGTTCTCCTATACCAGCTCTGTGCCCTACAGTTTCACTCAATTCTGACACGATTGGCCCAGAAAAAAAGGTCAGATCCCACAGGTTAAGGACTCGATCCCACAAAACTGCTCCCCACACACCTGTGCTTCTGGCTCACCAGCTATAGACTGGAGGTTCCAACAACCCCCTCCTTGGGTTCAATTAATGAGCTAGAGGGGCTCATAGAACTCAGAGAAACATTTTACTTACTAGACCACTGGTTTATCATAAAAAGCTGTGAGCCAGGAACAGCCAGATGAAAGGTCCGTATAGGGCAAGTTATGTGAGAGAGGGTGTGGAGTTTCCCTGCCTTCTCCAGGCACATTGCTCTCCCCAGATCTCCATGTGTTTGCCAACCTGGAAGGTCTCCAAAGCCTGTCCTTTTGGGTTTTTAGGAGAAGTTTAATTACATAGGTAGGATTGATTAAATCATTAGCCATTGGTGCTTGAACTCGGTCTCCAGCTCCTCTCCCCTTCACAGACGCCTGGGGTGGGACTCAAAGTTCCCACCCTCTATTCATAGATGGTTCTCCTGGCAACCAACCCATCTTTAGATGCAGTCCAAAAACCACCTCGTTAGCATAACAAAAGACACCTTTATCCCTCTTGGCACTTTGGAAATTTCCAGAGTTTTAGCAGCTCTGTGCTATAAACAGGGACAAATGCCAAATATATATTTCTTATTATAAATCACAATATCACAAGCAGATAATCTTTTCCATATTTTACCGAAGAGGAGGCTACAATTTACAGAGACGAATGACTCAAAATCACACAGGAGTTGTAAATGATGTGTTCAGTATTAGAACCCAAGCCTTCTAACTGCTATTATATATTTTCCAAAACACCAGGCTGTAATTAACACAATGTGTAAAATCTACTGTGAGAATTTTATTGGCTTTCATTTTTTCTGGAAGTTTAACCATTCCCTTTGTGACACCAAAATTCTGCTCTCCGAACTCCTCTGAATAGGTAATACAGAGGAAAACACTCAGTCCAGTTTATCAGAATTATTACAAAGTCTCTGTGAGCTAAGTGTGAATTGATGACAATAACTTTAATGCTTTCCAAGTCAGTTATTTCTAATGCAACTATGAGAATAAGTGGTGGCCTGTGCATCTACAGCCTAAAAGGACTGTAACATACCCTGCCTCCTCTGCCTTTTCCCATTTATCTTAAAGAGGATTTTTTTTTCTGTTTGCGGGGGTAAGCAAGTATTGGGGGGCTGGCAATGTAAAGCTAGACAACACAAAATGATTAGAACTCGCTTTATTTCCTAACGTTACATTTTATCATTTCTTCTCAATACACAAAGAAGTGAATGTGTGTCCGAACAAACCTCTCCCATTACTGTCCTGTCTGTCCTGAGCAAAATTGAATCCATATGTCTTTAAAATGCTTTTCCATTTCTATGGCTTCTTTCAAAATACAGAGCTTGGTGCAGATGTGGCCCACTAGACTACTAATGCTCATTTGCTCTTTCCCAACAGGCATCACAGTTGATAGGCATGGATTCATTTACTTTGTGGATGGGACCATGATCCGGAGAATTGATGAGAAAGCGGTGATCACAACTGTGATCGGCTCAAACGGTCTGACTTCCACACAGCCACTGAGCTGTGACTCAGGAATGGACATCACTCAGGTAGGCACCACTGGTTTTCAAATGCTATCATCATTTGGCATCATGGAAATGGATAACAATTTTTTCATGCAGAAATTAGGTAGAAACGAAACCTGGTGTTTCTGTTATAACACCAGATAGCAGAAGCTTCTCTTTCTGTAAGTTACCTTTTTCCTCCTCAGAAAAACTCACTTGGGAGTAACGCTAGGTGGAATGTTGGCATAAGAATAGTTTGAGGGCTTTCAAAGTTGAATCAATTGGAGGCTAAGGCCAGTCTTTTGTGGAGTATTTTCCAAGATATATAATTTTATTCTTTTTAAATAATACAGTAACTCACATTCAGAAAAGCACTGGCAACAGAAGTCCTTAGAAATCTTTTGTAATGTATATGTGAGCATGACTTGTTATTCGTGTGTATGTAAACAGCTATCTTTAGGGCATTTGAAAGTCTTAAGTAGAGATCTAGTTTACATTCGTTTAAGAAAGCTCTTTGTCAGAACAAAAGGGAAAAATCAGTGTAACTTTCACCTGAGTTGAAAATTCTGATTTTACCACAATTGTGCAAAATCGGAATAGTTTCAACAATAAGGTCTCCTGATGTCACATGGTGTGATGATCAGAAGTGAGAAAGATGCCAGCAGATTTCCTTCTTGTGTCAACAGACAGGAATCAAGTCAAGTGCCCTTGCCTCCGCCAGTCGCTGGTGGAGTTCCTTTGAAGGGGAAATGGGGATCACCAAAATGGATTCAGACCCTCTGGAACGGGGTCACCTTCCCGAAGCCTATTGCTACCTAATTCTTGAACCATAATCAGGCTTCTCTTGGCAAGGAATGGAGGGTTGCTACATGGGTGGGCAACCAGCGATGTCCTCCACAGTCAGGACATTCCAGCTGCTTCATTCTTTGTACCACCTGGAACCTAGGATCACAAGGAAACTTAAGCAAACACATCATTCAGAAACCTCCCTTTAGTCATTAGGTCTATTCTCCCCTCCCATCCCCATCCTCCAAACATACACATGGCTATAGAATTCTAGAAATGTGCCTATTTGGGGGGTTTCTTCTCCTCTATGTGCCCCTACCGCATCCCAGAAAGGCAGAAAGTAGTCAACTACAAAAATAAAATGGGAATTGGAAGGCCTGGAAAACTGGCCCAATGAATGAACCATTCTTTAGAGAGATTTGAGTGGATCAGGCTGTCAAATCGTAAAGCAGCCTAACTTTCCATGATGCAAAATCCTACAGAAGGCAAGGAAAAGGAGCATTATTTATGGCAGTAAGGAAGGGTGTGAATGTGTTTCTATGGAGGAGGGGGACGAAAAAGAGAAGATGCACGTATATGATTCACTTGTGGGATATTTTTAACTTAAAATAGGACACTTAGTATCGCAATCAGTCAAGTCTAAACAACTGCTCTGTTTCTGTGTGGAAAAGTTATGCTTAAAAGAGAATTCTTTGTCTAAATAGAGCAAACATATGATCCTCATCACCATGAGAAGCGTTCTTTCTCACATGGCATTTGCTAGCCATAATTGCCACAATAAAAGCTATCTCATCCCTTTCAGGCTGGGATGTAGAGTGTAGCCCATTGAAAAGGAGCTCTGGTAACCAGGAGACAGAATCATATTTTCCCTATGGCATTTCATTCCAAGCCTCAGTTTCCCCGATGCCCTCCCTTCCCTTTATTTTACACAACTTCAGCTTTAGAAAAATGGTAGTTTTGGGGCACCTGGGTGGCTCAGTCAGTTAAGCGTCTGACTACAGCTCAGGTCATGATCTCAGGGTCCTGGGATTGAGCCCCACGTTGGGCTCCCTGCTCAGTGGGGAGCCTGCTTTTCCTTCTCCCTCTGCCCCTCCCCCTAGCTCATGCTCCCACTCTCTTTCAAATAAATAAATAAAATCTTTTAAAAAGAAAAACAGTAGCTTTGGGGGGTATTTGGGGAATTTGGTGGGGCAGGATGGGCAGCGGGTATTAGAAATTAGCAAGACTGACTAGGAGAGAAAACTGACTTCGTGTCCAAATTATTTGGCAGCTTTCTTTGCTGCTGTCCATTATTTCCTGTTCTGTGCTTAAAGTAACCTAAAGAATAATTAGAACTTTTTCCCTTAGGCTGTCACAGAACAATGAGTCTATAATGATCTCTACCTCAGTGTCCAGATTATGACCCTCCACCTTTATTAGGGACTTGCTTCTCATGGTCCCATTCCCTTAGTCTGGAATTATCTCTGCTGCTCCAAATCCCATTCTCCATCCTCCTCACACCTCACCTCCTCCAGGAGTTGCTTCCTTGGTGGTTCTAATCCTCACTGTTGTTTCATTCTCTTACAAAAATTTACTATCACCACATTTAATAATGTAATCTGTTCTCTTGTCAAACTGTATCCAAATAGTCTACCAAGATAGACTGTATGTTCTTTGGGTATGCATAGTGAGTGCTCAGCAGGCACTGTTAACACGTATACCAATACCAAAAGGACAGTATGGTGCAAAAGATGGAGAAAAGTGGTGAGAAATGAAGCTAGAGGTAAGTGGGGATGACAGGGTGAAGTTATTATCCAGTGGATAATGGGGAGCCAATAATAACATTAAGCAGAGAACTATTGTTTAAAAAGATCATTCTAGCTATTGCATAGAGAATTGAGTGAAAGGAAATGGTGTTACAAGCAGGGAGACCACTTCAGAGGCCATTGAAGTAATATAGGTGTGATGGGGACAAAACAACAAAATATATATATATATATATATATATATATATATATATATATATAAATGATCAGTGCCACCTTATCAAAAGACTTCCGTAAAAATTAAATTGCTTTCCGGTGTTTTTTCTGATGTCCAGATGATGTTTCTTTGGGATACAACTCTGATGACACTAACCATGAAGCTGTTCAGCTTTATGTGGGTTACAGAGGCAAGCAATGATAATGGTCAGACCTAAACTATCAGCGGTATGTATCAAGAAACCTAGGCAGATTAGTGAAATATTGGTGCTAAAATCAAAGAACTTGTTGACTGGACTTAATTTCAGAATTAAGGAAGTCCAGGTATGATGGTACCATTTTCTGAGATGAGGAATATAGGAAGAGGAGATGCAGGTTTAGAGACGAGGGGTGAGTGACAGGCTCAGCTCAGGACATGTTGACTTTGAGGTGCCAACGCAGGTAAATATAACTTGCAGGCAACTGGAAATAGGTCTAAAGCTCAAAGCCTGAAATGGAGGTTAGATTTGGGATTATTAGTCCACACATGGGAAAACAGGGCGGTGGATGAGATCTTCCAGGGAGGGTACATAGCATCAGAAGAAAAAAAAGAGAGAGAGAGATTGAGAGAAGGCTTAAGACCAGACTCCCAGGATATCAATACTCAAGAGAAGGCTGAGGAGTGGGAGACCACAAAGGAGACCGGCGGGGGGGGAAATCAGACAGGAAGGAGGAAAACCAGGAATGTGGGCAGTCAAAAAGCCAAGGGAAAGAAGCTTTTCAAAAGGAAGGGAATGGTTAATATCAACTGCTGGTTTAGAGGTCACATAAAAGAAGATGGATTTTTTTTTTAAGAAGCCATTTGGTTTAACAGCATTCGTGACTTTGATAGGAGTGCCTGTGGTAGAGTGCTAATTAATCGGAGTAGGATTGCAGTGGTAGAGTGGGAGGTGAGGAAATGGGGAAAGTGAAAATAGATCACTTTTTTGAGATGCTTGGCTGGGAAGGGGAGGCTCTGGCATTAAAGCAGATCAGCTCCCAGGTATGTGCAAATCAGCACCCAGGTGTGGCACAGGTGGACAAAAGGTGGCAAATGCCGAGTCACCTCAGCTGGGTGAGCTCATAGAGTGTCTACTGGGAGGAAGGCAGTGTGTGACACAACTGCCCAGATGCTCAGCCTTGATGGCCAGTGTTTCCCCCATCTGTTTAGACACCTTGGCAGACTGGGGCCCTATGTTTTCCAGGACTGTACTTAAGAACATGGGCTGTCTTCAGCTAGAAGGAAGAAAGCTGAGTCGGGAGCTTTGTAACACCTTCCAAGAGCAAATCCCCCATTGTTTCTAGTAGTACTAACAGTGATCCAGCTGAGCTTACACAGTGCTCAGTTTCATATTTCAGTAAATCAAAATATATTGATGGGTGAGGGTGGAGACAAATGTCTAAGTGAGAGCACACAGAGTCTGCTGACTGAAACAAGAGAGAAAACAGAGGCCTTGCAGCATGAAGATTTGAGTCAGACCTCACGAGGAGCTTACTGATTCTCAGGCTGTGTGGCAGCATCATACATTATCAAAAGACCTTACAGAGTTTCCACTTTTTGAAACTGCTAAAGCAAATGTTGGATAGCAACAATCTATGACTGCTTGAAATACAGGCCTCTCTGGGCTCAGGAAGAGGACCCAAATGTTTTCTCCAGGTCCTTTCAACCCTGAAGGTTGCTCTACAGAAATGTTCCTAAAGTTCCTTGTTACTTTCCCTGCATTTCAAAGCCAAAAGGTCCCCAGCAAGGGAAGGCCCCTCCATAATAGCATAGTACCTTTGAAAGCTGAGAAGTGATATGGAGAACATTCTTCTTTCTCTTCTTTGCTTTTGTCTTCTGCACTTTTCTGAGGCAAACCTGAACCCTGGGAATAATGAATCCTTGATAGTCTGCCTTAAACTTCAGTAGATCCTAATGTCCTCCCTATAATAATTCTAACAAGGACTGCTACCATTTATTGAGAGCTTACTATGTGCCAGGAACTATGCTAAGCATCTTATTCACACTTTTCCATTTTATCTCCACAACCCAACCACCCTTGAGGGGTAGGTATAATTATCTCCAGCTACAGAGGAGAAAGCCAGTAGTCAGAAGGATTATGTATCACGCTATGGCCACAGAGTTATGAAGGGATACAGCCAAGATTCAGGCAAAAGCTTTCTGACCCCCCTGTGCATTTTTCCAGCTTCTACATTTTCAGTGACAATTGGAGATGACCAAATATCATTTAGTAGTTAGTGGGTGACAAATGCTCTTTAGTTGAAGAATATGCTGTTTATTCACAGAATGTGTATTTAGTGGCACTTAGGAAATAGTTTAATAAAACATAATCATCTCAAGAAATGAAATTTGCTTTGACAATAAAATCAGCCATTTGTTCAAAATCAATATCTTTTTTTGATTTACTGGTATGTGAAACTGAATTCTTGGTATAAACTCTGAAGCATAACTGCCCTTTGTAAGCACTGCTATAAACAACTAGGCCCTTCACTTCAGGAGATGAGTTGATTATGAAGAGATTGGGCTCTTTATTTCCATTGCTGATTTTGAATCGTCCTGCTCTGGTAACTCACTTCCATCTTATGCCTGACTGAATGGAACTGGGAGTTAGACCAAGCCTCTTGGTGTTGATAGGCAATTGGAGAGCTGCCTTACTCCTTGGAGCCAACCTAATGCTCTCCCAAAATCAGCCCAATAGCAGATACACAAGAACATGGACCTTTTGTGTGCATAGACAGTGCAGTTGACCCACTGCCCATAAGATACACACTTTCAGGTGTTTGTCTAGAGTATCCAATATAGAACCAGTTCTTTATAAATGCTTTGTTGGATCATCTGTATACTCCCCAGTGGTTCCCAAAAGCACCCAATTGTCAAATAGACCTAACAGGTGGAGGGAGGCATCATCCATGGTTAAGGAAGGATAGTAACTGGTTCTTTGGAGGAAGAAACTTTGCTCCATGCAATTAATCTGTTCATCTAGTGTACTAGGAATCCTACTCCTCCTCCCAATCATTTGATGCTGGACTTTGCTCCAGAATATTCTCACCATGTAGCAACCAACCTCTCTTCTCTTGTGATAGAAAACTCGCTACCTCTTTCGGGCAGCTCATTCCATCTTTGAATGTCTCTGACTGATAGAAAGCTCTTCTGGGAGACCTTTAATTTTAACTTTTTAGTATTCTTCTAACTTTCACCACCTAGTCTTACTGCAACTCTTGAGGCCCTGTGTTATTAATCTAATCTGTTTCCATGCAATAAATGTATTAGTGAACCAAGGACTATACTGGGCACTTTCATATATGTTATCTTATTTATCCTCATGAAAATCCTTCAAGGGTGCCTGGGTGGCTCAGTGGGTTAAAGCCTCTGCCTTCGCCTCAGGTCATGATCTCAGGGTCCTGGGATCGAGGCCCGCATCGGGCTCTCTGCTCTGCAGGGAGCCTGCTTCCTCCTCTCTCTGCCTGCCTCTCTGCCTACTTGTAATCTCTCTCTCTCTGTCAAATAAATAAATAAAATCTTTAAAAAAAAAGAAAATCCTTCAAGATAGGTAGTGTGTTTCCCTATTTTTAATAAATGTGAAAAACATGGTTGAAAGAAGTTGAGTAACTTAGTCAAGTTCACACAACCAATAAGTGACAGAGTTGGGCACCTGGGTGGCTCAGTGGGTTAAAGCCTCTGCTTTCAGCTCAGGTCATGATCTCAGGGTCCTGGGATCGAGGCCCGCATCGGATTCCCTGCTCAGCAGGGAGCCCGCTTCTCCCTCTCACTCTCTGCCTGCCTCTCTGCCTCCTTGTGATCTCTCTCCCTCTGTGAAATAAATAAAATCTTTAAAAAAAAAAAATAAGTGACAGAGTTAAAATTTAAACCTGGTCAACCTGATGCCCAAGTCCACATTATTTTCACCAAACTGCTATATCAAACTGCCTCTTACACATGACAGCCTTCTCAATCTATATGAACAACTTCTTCGGGCCTCCTAGGTCATATCCCCGATTCATTGAACTGCCCCTTACTTGGCATGGTTTTGAGTTCTTTTGCCATTCCCCTCACTCTTCTCTGAACATGTTCCCATTTATTAATATCTCTTTGAAAGTGAGGTTTCCAGAAGTGAATCAAATAATCCAGATGTGCTCTAACTCAGAGATAGAATGGAGACTATCACAATCCTCTTTCTATATTCTCTGTTTCAGTTCATTTTGCCTAGTGGTTTTCAAAAGGATTTTTGCCAAAGAATATTTACTTCAAATAAAATAAGTCCCCATTTATAAAACTGATGCAAATAGCAGATTCAAACAAGAAGTAATATCCCAGAACCTTCCCTTTTCAGGCTCACTCCCACCCAATTGTAGTTCACATGGCGACCTCCAAGAAGGCATTTTTGCAAAATGCTAAGGAATAAAGAGCACAGATTAAGAAACCACAACTAAAGTTAAATTGGACTTTTGGACACTTTTGATCTATGATGTGATTATAGAGGGCTCAAAATTTACATGTATCTCAACCCCATCTCCTCATCTTGTGCTTGCTTGTACAGTTGATTATTCGCATCGTAGTGCAGGATCTTACATTAGTCTGCATTCAATTCCATCTCATTAGATTCAGTCCACATCTTGGTATTCTTCTGCCATTATCCAGTATCTTCACTATCCTTCCCAGCCTTTGTCACCTATGGATTTCATGAATGCCTTCTATGTCCTCATCCTTGATAATATTGCTGGGTAGATAGGCCAAGATGAAATTGTGGCACCATTAGACTCGTTATCTGTTAGATTGTGAACCCACCTGTTTGAACTATCGCCTATGGGTTGTGATTCATAGTGGAGAAGGAAACCAATATATTGGCCTATGACAAGCTTTAAGAAGAAAGGAAATGGAACACAAAATCTTAGAGTGTATCATGTGTCATAAGGTGAGTACATATTGTTTCATGAAACTTTAAATTGTAGATCCTGGATAATTGTGTAAAATGTAGTCCTTACTGAGGGTCACAGTCAAAACAAGTTTGAAAGCCTTTACCTTCACCTTTATTTTCTTCAACTTGTCCACAAAGAAACCTTACCAGACTGGTAACTGTTTAAAAGGGGATAAAAATCCCTTGACATAATTTGTTTCCAGTCAAGGTATCCATAAACCCCACTTCCTCATCTAAGAACTAAGAAACAATGGTTTAATAACCACATCTGAGGATCTTTCCCAAATCAACATCAGGTCTCCTCCATGCAAAAACTTGTGAGGCACATCATCTGATTCTTCTTGAAGTTGGAACTATGTTTAATTGCCTCAAGTCTTCCAGCACATCTTCTACTGCCCACTATTTCTCAACAATCACAAAAATATTTGTTGTAAAAACCCATTTGCAAGTTCTCTATAAGAAGTCATTCTTCCTGGTCAGGAAACTTGAACTCAGTTTAAAGAAATTAGGTGCTGTGTTGCAGTCCCTTCAACTCATCGGGGACTCGAGTAATTTTGAGCCAGTGTTCATTATGGTCATTCTCCTTAACAGAGAAAATGAAACTTTCCCCTCTCTCACCCCTCAGCAGCATTACACCACCTGCCCTAGGTAGCGAACCTCTGCGTTCCCTGCTTGTCTTCTGCTTTCTACATAACTGAAAAAGCCATTTTTTGGTATACTTGGAATTTTTTGCAAGCTTCAGATAAACTAACTTCAACTGGATAGAAGGGGAACTAGAAAGCCTCTTTCTCAAAAACTACATGTCAATTCAACTTTATACAAGTGGTTTTAGCATTTTCTGTTGTCTTGGAAAATACATATATAATAACATCCAGGCATGAAAAGTTACAGCAATCAGGAAGAAAAGAGGGGGAAAAAAACCAAAAATAGTCATTTTAGAACAGAAAAGCCACCTTCTTTCCCCTTCCTCAACACTTGCCTGGTGTTTCTCATTGTCTCCGCCTCTCTTCCTTGCCAACCCTTTCATGTCTACAGAATGTCCTCCATCACCCCGAGTAATACCGATGATATTGAAACTTAAGTTCTTCAGGGGTTATCTGCCTTTTCTTTGTGCACTTCCATCACTCTCCCATGTGCAAACTGAAAGGGAACAGAATTAGATCTTTCAAATGAAGGCCATTATAAGTAAAATTCCCTGCAGGGACAGACTTCTAAATTTTGTGAAGCTCTGTAGGGAATCAAGAAAATCTGAATTATAATAAGTTTGGTTGAATAAAGGGATCTCCTAGGGAAAAAAAAGAAAGTTTATTTTAAAAGTTCTTGCCACCAGAGATGAAAATCTCACCACCTCCACCCCCACCACACCCTTCCAATGCTTCAGTGGCTATGGGACCTGTCTCACTGTCAAAGAAAAGAAGATGTCTGTGACCACACTCCAGATAATCCAGACAGAGGGATGTGTGGTAGAATTCTGGAAAGAGGGAGTTGCTGGCAAACAGCAGGACAGAGAAGATGAAAGCAACTTATCTGAGATCTCTGTAAACATCTCTGTCAGGGACCAGCAAACCTGCTGGACAACAGCTCCTGCTAGGGGGGAGTAGAAGAAAGGGGACAAAGGGGATAAGAGATTAGGAGTGGAGAATGGATCAAACAGCAGATTAATGAGGCCCAGGGAGTAGTAAAATGAAACCAAAAAATATATGTGGTAGCCCTTGTCATCCATTTACTTATCCTGTTTGGTCATAGTTTGACCAACTGAAACACCCACTTCTAATGGTGACTGCCAACTAATGGATCCAATGGCATTAAAACTCATTCCAGGATGGACAAAATCCAGTATGTCTGTTCAGCAGACTATTACACAGCCTCAAACAAGGAAATCTTGTCACCTATTACAACATAGATGAACCTTGATGACATTCTGCAAAGTGAAATAAGCCAGTGCCTAAAAGGGAATTAGTTCATGATTCCACTCATAGGAAGGAACCAAAGTTGTCAAAATCACAGAAATGGAAAGTAGAAACGCGATTGCCAAAGGAAGGGGGAGAGGGAATTAGTGTTTCATGGGTAGCATTTCAATGTCGCAAGATGGAAAAAATTCTAAAGATCTGTTGCAAACAATATGAATACACGTAACCCTACTGAACTGTACATTTAAAAATGGTCAAGATGATAAAGTTAATCTTATGTGGGTTTTCCACAACAATAATAAAAAATTCATACACACCAAACCTCCAATGGATTTTCCCATTTTCTTTCACTGTTCTCATGCCTGGACAACATCAATTGTGCAGCAATCTACCTACTCAGCAATTGGTTGTTGCAGCAATCCAAACGTAAGCATCCTAAATCAGCAATGTTCTGCTCTATTCATTTGAGCCACATGCTCTCAGTCAATCCCCATCAGTCACAGCCAGTCCCTCCTGCTGATCTGAAGACTTCTACTATAAATGTAGAAATGAGAGTGGGGGAAGTGCTACTCTCTACAAGGTAAAGAGGGACCTCAGTCTCTATCAGCCATGGCAGGAGGCACTGCTAACATAGCCACATTCTTCTCAAAGACCTCAATCTATCAGTAACTTTAAATGTGAAAGTATTTAAAATAGAATGTGATGACTACTAAAAATGAGAAAACTTCCTAACTTCCTAACACAGACATGTTTAAAAGGTTGGGACATTTTTTTCTTCCAGATCACTGGGGCATATTTTACTTAAGTTCTCTAATCATCTATTTCCCTTTGACCAAGGTAGCATGTCTAGTAGAAAGAACATAGACAATCCTGGTTACGAGTCTGGATTCTGCCATTTATTAGCATGTGACCTCAGGCAGGTTCCTTGTGGTCTCCAAGTCTCAGCTTCCTCAACAGTATGAAGTGGGATAAAAAAGCACATTGTCTCCTAAAGCTGTCATGGTAGGTAAACAAGAAAACAGAAATGAAAGAACTTTGGTGTTGTAAAGGCTCTCGCAACTGCAAACTGTGAGTCTTACCAGAACTGAAGAGAGAGAGGGCATATGGCATAACCTGTAATCTTGGCTTTTACGTGATCATCTGCCACGCCAGTTAGGTGGGTGGCATGGGGAAAAGAAGGTGGTACAAACCTCGATATAAGTAGCGATCAAATTCTGCTGTCACAGAACTTGAGATGGCAGGTAATGTTCACATGTGATAGCCGCACCAAGAATCATTGAAGAAAAGTCTTCTTTAAGACTTGCTAGTGGCTCTCTACATTACTCACCTGTAAATGAGTGATCCATTAGGTTTTATGCCTGAAATTATATAATAATGCTAAATAAACACTACTTTTTGTTGCCATTTCTATATTCCAGAAAAAGACCATCTATTTTTTAATCATTTATTTTGCCCTCCTCTGCAGCATGGCAATATAGAAAAAAATAAATCATTTTTGTCTACATGTTGACCCAAAAGAGGTTTCTCAGTAATTTCAGATTCAGCACTATACTTGGAAAACAAACACTAGAATTTTAGAGCTGGTTAATTATTCCTCCTTATGAAGGCTAATTCAATAAATGACCCAATTGCTGATTAAGTGTCCTCGCTTTCTTTCACGTGAAAGCACTTGGAAAAGTATGAGCCGCTTTACAAATATAAGGGATGATGTAAGATGTTAATTGGCATCTTCAGGAAATATTTTCTGTTGATTCATCATGCACTTGCTAAAATGGGAGGACACAAGAACAGAATAAGTCTGCAAGGTGGTTATTCTGATTTGGTAATATCTGTGGTTGTCAGTCTCTAATTTAAATGCATTCCTGGATAATGTTATTTATTGCTCACTCAGTTCAAACCTACTCTCCCTGCTCTGTCAAATGCAGAAGAACACTTTCTGGAATTGCAAAGGAGAGCCAAACTTTTCTCTAAGCCTTTCACAGAGACTGCAAGAGACAAAAATCAGGCTTCTCAGGTAGACTGTCCTTCATAGTTCTACCAATAGAAAAAGTCAGTAAAGCATAGTGGTTGGGAACACAGGCTACCTGGGTTTGAATCCCAGATCCACCACTTGCTAGATGCGTGTCCCTGGAAAAATTCTTTATCTGTAAATGGCAATGATGATAGGGAAGGTGTGGGGATTAAATGAGATAGTATATGTATAAATCGCTTAGCAAAGCGCCTGACTCATAAATGCTCAGTTAACAAGTAGTAGTTAGTAGCAGTAGTATTTTGTATTTCCATCCACAGAACGAAAAATTGAACTGACCATTTAGAAAGCCAAGATCAAAAGGACCAAGAAGTTTGGAATGGCTATAGAAATCATGCAATCTTCCCTTCTGTCCTTTGTACACAGGTGCACCTTTTGCAAAGAGGCATGCGTGTACCTATAGATGAGTTTGATAGGCTATAACCACTAATGTGCTCCAGATACTGGTCTGAGCCGGCTGTAACCTTCACAGAGTTCTTCATCTGCCTAATGCTGATGTGGCACAAATCTAGATCACTTACAGGATGTTCACTAGAGTCATTGAACGGTGCCCCAAATCCTTCATTTTCTTTCTACTTTCAAGAGGTGTCATGCTGACTATGGAGCCAAGGCTAGAATGTAGTGTGAGTTTCATATGTCTGTGATTTTGATATGTATGGATTTTAGATCATCTTCCATCTCTTTTAAATCAAAAGGTAAAAGAGCAGCTCATTCTGTAGGTGGCCTGCAGCCACCCTAGGTAGGTCAATTTCACACAAAAAAGTAAATATGACAGTAGATAAGTAAGGAGACAGAGTTTATCTAGGTCAATATGGAGAATATGACTCTCCCAAGACGAAACAAGAGGCTCCCAGCTACATGGGAAATCAAAGGAAAGACATTATAAGGCTGATGTATTCCTAGGAAAAAAGCAGTATTCTAGGAATTTTGAAGCAAGCTTAGTGTATGAGTGGCTTTGTCTATTCAGTGACCCTTCTGTTTTATGAAGATGTTCAGGTTCCAAACATGTCAGTTTTTTAAAATTCTAATACATTAAAACACAAATTTAAGAAAATAATCAACTGGGGAAAAAAGCATTACAATAAGATGATCCATAGAGTTCCTTTAAATATCATTTCCTTTCTCCAAATTCATTTTTTAACTGCATTTTTTCAGGCCTGTACCTCTAAGGAAAAATCACAATCAGGGAATAATAACCTATTATCAGAGATATTTGCATTGCTCCCTCCAAAGTGACAGCTCGAGTTGTTTATATAAGAGGTGGAGAATAGCAGGCCAACATCTTCAACTCCAATATATCCAAATTCTGCTGAAATGTCTGCACACAAGCAAATAGTCAGAGTTGTCAGGGGCCTTAAAATAAAAGTCAAGTACCGTGCTCAATGCTATATCGAAAACATAATTTATCACATAAATAAAACTCCCTCAGCAGTGTCCTCTTTCCACACAGAGGACAATGGCACGTTAGCTCTTATTAAAACTATTAAGCACCAGAGGAAAAGCATCTTCAAAGTTCAGGGAGAGTCACAAGATGCAAAGCTTGCAAACTACTTTTGAACCACTCAGTCTTCCACACATTTCTTCGGCAGGCGCCATGACCAGAAATAAACCTGAAACTCTCTAAGATACAGAACTATCTGGTTGGTAAATTCAGTGGTTAACATCTAGGACTATACAGCCAACATCCTGGGCTAAGTCCTAATGTAAGCTAATTGGCCTGAGTATATTTCATACCATACCTTTGAAGGTAGCCCCACTCTCTATTAACTATGGGAAGGGAAAATATATGGATCGGTGCCAACCCATCTTTGTTAAATGGAAACACAATTCAGACAAATTTCTTTTTTTATGATTTTTTTTATTTTATTTGAGAGAAAAAGTGAGAGAGAGCATGAGACAGGAGAAAGTCAGAGGGAGAAGCAGACTCCCTGTGGAACTGGGAGCCTGATGCAGGACTCGATCCCAGGACTCCGGGATCATGACCTGAGCTGAAGGCAGTCGCTTAACCAACTGAGCCACCCAGGCACCCAATTCAGAGAATTTTCTGTTGGCCGTCATCAGGAGTGTCACCTTTCCATGCAAAAGTTAGTATATTTGGAAAAGTGAACACAAGGACATATAAAACATTTACCAAGAGGCCCCACCTGTTGAAAGGTGTTTATCTTGAGATACATAAGAAGAAGATTCTGAAGGGGCAATCCCAATGTCTGACAAGGAGACTAGCAAGAGGGAATATAAAAAAGATATTTAGTAATAAATGTATTTTTACTTACAAGCAAATGTTATTATTTATAAGTAAACTCTAAGCACATAGGAAATGTTGTCAGTGGCCAACGTCCTAAACAATTTAGTACAAAATTCTGCCTCCAAAAAAGGCATGTGGGAGAGTGGCATGATCCGTCATGAAACCTTCCTCAAAAGTCACAAGAGTGAAAAGTTTCTAGAAAATAATGACAGCCATGTGGCAGTTTCAGAGAGTCAGAGAAGCTCTGGTTAAAGCCAATCACAACCAACTCCCTAGAGTCCAAGCACAGTGGATTTACTTTTTATGCATATTTCCTGGATATGGCAGCTTCACAGGCCAATAGATAATGTAGAGGGTGCTAGTGGCTAATAACTTCTCTGGTTCTTTCCCAGTTCTTGTTCACCTTTACTAGTTTTCTATCACCACCGGCTTACAATGGGTATTGCTCTTCCTCTGTCCTTGTAAGAGGCTTCATGATGTGAATATCAGTCAAAATCCAGTCAGAAAAACAGAAATCACTTTGGTTTTTTTAACAGAGAGAATTTAATATTGGAAAAAGGATGCACAGGCTTTAAAGGGTTGAAAAAAAAGTTTGAGGGGCACCTGGGTGGGTCAGTCGTTAAGCATCTGCCTTCAGCTCAGGTCATGATCCCAGGGTCCGGGATTGAGTCTCGCCCAACAGGTTCCTTGCTCCATGGAGAGCCTGCTTCTCCCTCTCCCTCTGTTCCTCCCCCTGCTCGTGCTCACTCTCGCTCGCCCTCTCTCTCTCTCTCTCTCTCTCTCTCAAATAAATAAATAAATAAATGATCTTTAAAAAAGAAACAAAGTTGAAATAATATCTGCAGGAATGAGCCACCACCTCTAAGGCTAAGGAAACAAAGGAAAGAGGTTGGAGTTGTCAGAACCTAGAAAGATGGAGGATTTGCTCTATGGAGGTGGGACCCACTCCTCTGAGAAGGGGATGCCAGCCAGCTGCTTCCAGTGCCTCTGAGGTGGCATGATGAGACCGATTCTCAGAGTCTGGAGTAGAGTCAGCTACTGCCGTGGGGCTGAAGAGCTACTGTCGCAGCCATGCTGAGTGGGAGAGAAAGCAAGCAGGAGGGAGCAAGTCCCTTCTCCCTCCTCTAGCTTTCCAGAATCGCTTTATTTCCCAGACTGTTGGGACCTAGCAGAAATCCAGCGGGCAAAAGAGAAACGCGGTTAGCAGAGTCCCAGCCTCAGCATCACAAAACAACGTCCGAGAGGGTGAGTTTGGAGCTGGGAGTCAATAGCTTAATAACGAGCACACTGCAATGAAGTGTTAGATTTCCATGTCATTGTTGTTACCCGAGTTACTCAGATATGCTTACAGTTTGGATGAAACATTAATTGGAATGGACTGTTTGCCACAGAGGATTTCATCATTCCTGAATCCATAAGAAGGTGTTATTGGGAAACCTCAACCAGAGCTGCTCGACGTGTTTGCGAGAATGATTCTGACTCCCCTCTTGTTGACGCTCGGGTACTCAATATTCATCACCATTTTTTGCTTTTGTTCAGGCTCAAGTCTGTAGCCTGCCTGCTTCCTTAAATGATTCTGTACACATGGTAAGTGGTCAGGTGGCCAGTCTCCAGAGTTCTGGAAGCATGAAGCCTGAGCTGGGCCATCTGTTGAGTGCGTGCTGTTTTGTATCGCACACAGGGAAGTGGTGGGCAAAACCCAGAAGCACACTGGAGGCCTAATGAAAATAGGACCAGTTAAATCTTTCCTCTAAATGTTCATTAGGCCATCTGCTCTTATTAGTATCCTTATCATTTGGAAACATTACAGAGTTAAGATAAGAGAGACAATCTGTGGAATGCCGGTCTAACTTGAAATGAACTTTTGAGTAGAGCCATCATGAGTTGTGATATTTCTCTTCCTATTCAGAACCCTGCCCACTTATATCTTAACATCTCCATGGTGCAATTTTTTAATAGTTCCTTCCTGAATATTATACCAGAAAGAAGGCTTAGCGATAGCTACAGAAATGAAAACATAATCTTGGAGTGGCTGATCAATGAAATCAGACCATTTCATAAAAGCTGTGCAGTCATACTTCTGGCCTGTAAATTGCTTTAGATGCCAAAGGGAATTGGAAGCTTGGTCTGTTCTGTCAAGCCAATACTATAATATTAACAACCTGCAACAGACAAGTTTCTGCAACTTCTCAGCAGGAAGAAACTGCAGAATGCCTCCAGGAGCTTCTTCTAAGTCCTTGGCTCCTTTGCAGGCAAAGTCTTAGCTCTCAGGAGGACAAGAGCCCCATTTCTCACAGTGTGAAGTCCTCTTGCTTGAATTCACTCAGAATGTATGGCCTCATCACCTCCTTCACATTTTATCTCATACCTTGGACTGTTCCCTAGTTGTCTTGTCTTCTGCATGCGTGTCTCCCACGGTGCTGAATATAAGTAGGTATTTCATAATTACGTGTAAAATGAAAAGGAAACAGAGACTCAAAAGGGAAAAACAGTAAAACTGTTCATGTGCCTCTTCCCACCCGTGGAAGTGCTGAAAGGGTTAAGTTCTTTGACTCTAATGATAAAACCTAAGATACAGAGAGATACAAATAGTAAATCGGCAAGTAGTATCATGTACAATATGTTCTTCTTACAATAACAATCAAATTTACAAACAAATTAGCTGCGGAGTCTGAAGGACATTCTGTAGTTCTCACACTGGGCCTTCATCTCCTGCTGATAGATGATTTTGACTGTAAATTGAAAACTGGAAGTGGTTAAACATTCTGTGTATTCACAAGTGCCATTTCCAAAATTGAGGCTTCAGAGAGGAGATGCAAGAAAGGGTCGACGGAAACTCAGAGCAATTATGCCTGTTATTAAGATGAGGTAGTGGCAATTACACAGCAGACTCAGAGAGAGTGTGTACGTGCTGATTGCTCGGAGGGAGCCTGTAAGAACAAACTTTTATAGCACCCATCAGGCCTTGGGTCTCTAGAGGAAGTACAGATTTTCCGCCACTCTGTCAGTGTGCTTTTGGACAGAGCTTATGGCCCCAGGAACCATCTTGGAAGGGATACATGCTTGTTTTCTTAATGAGCTTGAATGAAACTCTTATATAACAGAATGGCTTCATTTGCTGTTTCTTTCCTCTAGGATAACCATTCTCAAGCTTCTTGGCATCAGGACCCCTTTGCACTCCTAAAAAATGTTGGGGACCTCAAAGAACTTTTCTGTATGTGGGTTTTACCTATCAATATTTGCCTTATTAGAAATTAAATCAGTGGGGGCACCTGGCTGGCTCACTCAGTCTGTAGAGCATGCGACTCTTAATCTCAGGGTTGTGAGTTTGAGTCCCATGTTGGGTGTAGAGATTACTTAAAAATAAAATCTTTAAAAAAAGAAATTAAAACTGTGAATTTTTTTGAACACAAAGATACGCTAGCCACAGGCACCCTCTGGAAAACTCCATTCACTGTACATTCATGAGAAAGTATAAAAGGCAAATAGAATTATTTTAAAAATAGTTTGACTTCACAGACCTCCTTGAAAAAAATCCCAGGAATCCCCAAAGTGCACAGACCAAAATGGGAATGCCATATGTCCTCAATTCTAAGACACCATGGATCGTAAGACATAGCATAAATTTGACAACTTGGGGTAGTAGGGGAGAAATGCTCCATTAAATGTATGCAGTAATTAATAAGACACATTCTCACTTCAGAAAACTTAAAATATGGAGGAAGTAGGAAATGCACTTCTTAAGATTGAGGAAATATGGCAATTCCCCTAACCTCCGTGGATCTCCGGAAACCCAGATTTACTGACTCAAACATGTTGATGAAAAATAGTATTTCTTACAACCTATTTGCATTTCATAATTTTTTAAATGCTTTCATGAACTGAAAATGTTACAGTCAGGGAGGCACTAATGTTTTCATTCAACAAAGATTTGCCAACTGTAATACCAGATACTGGGAATACAAAAATGAATGAGACCTCATCCCTGCCCTTGAGAACTCACAGATCTAGTACAAGACATAGGAAGGCAAACATATATTTATAGTATAATAAAGAAGCATTGGATCTGAATGAATCACTAAGCTGGAAGCAGCTTGAAGTACCCAAAGATGGGGCACTGGGTATTCAAGAATGCTTTAGGTTAATCGCTAAGTTTAAGCAATTAGTCATCCCCCTAACAAAGGGCTGCCCTAGTGGACTTTGCCATATGTGTCAGTCACTTTCAGACATTAATTTATTTCAATTTAATTTAATTTTGCAAGCACTATCTATCCAGAGACATAGGACTAGAAATCCATTAGAACCATTTGACCGTAATGGTATAGTCAGTAACACTGGTCAAGAACAAAATCTAACAGAACATTTTTTTCATTGTGATTAAATTAAACTGAGAATAACAGAAACCCAACCCCCCAACGTAACAGTGACAGAAGCACGACAACAGCCAGACTAGAGGTATATAGTCAGGACTAGGATGGCAGCTGCATGAGATCATCTGGGACCCAGGCTTCTGTATTTCTGCTCTACCATCCTAGCACATAGCTTCCATTTTCATGGACACCTCGTGGTCTAAGACATCTGCCAAAAATCTCAACCAATATATTCATATTACAGAATGGAAGGAAGGGCAAAAAGAGGCCCCCTCCAATTGGATTAGCTCTCCTTACATAGCCATTGAAAGCATCAACTTAAAAGTGTAGATATTTTTAAAAAATGGAGGGGGAGGCACCTGGGTGGCTCAGTCAGCTGAGCATTTAACTCTGTATATTGGCTCTGGTCAGAGTCATGAGATCGAGCCCCATGTCTGGTTCCACACTGGGCATGGAGCCTGCTTAAGATTCTCTCTCTCCCTCTCTATGTCCCTCCCCTGCCTCTCTGTCTCTCTGTCTCTCTCTCTCTCAAAAATAATGATAATAAAAATGAAATAAATAAAAGTGGATACTTCCACACTTCCTCTTACATCTTATTGACTTGAACTTTATCACAGGGCTACAGAGAATTGCAAGTAAGACTGGAACATCTTCTATTTTAGACAACAGTGTGCCCAGATTTTTTTTTAAATGGGAATTTACTACTAAGGAAGAAAGAGTAAATGGATGGTAGGGTAGGCCTAGAACTAGTCTCTACCACAGGCATCGTAGTAACCATAAATTTAACATTTTGTTTTGACCCTGATACTCTCTGAGCTTCTTCAAATTTATAAAAGCTATCTAGAGAAAGTTTGGTTTTCTGCAGCTGGAAAGCAAAATGACACCTTTCAGAATGATGGCCCCTATTGATCTTGCTTTTAAAAAGTAGAAATTATTAGCAGATGAAATACACCAGGACCACCTTGAAGCTTTTTGTTGTTTGTTTTGCTTTGCTTTGTTCCTCCACTACCAAAATGTTTTAAGAACACGGGAGTAGATGTAATTTTCATCTGTAGGCTCAGCAGCAGAATGATTTTAAAGATCAGTCCAACTGTAACTCTTGATTAGATTAATCCTGACTATTCATCTGTAGTAGATAATGTGACTTAAATGTCCGTTATTCTGACTGGGGAGCCATGAAGACAGACCATGCTGATGCATTTGACCAAAGGTTGAGAGGTTCCTCAAACTCTCCAGCTATTATTCAGAGAAACACAAGAGTGTGGGTCTGAGCAAATGAGAAATAATTTGCCAGTTGACAAGTCCATGTAATCTTGGTGTATTTCATCTTCTAATAATTTCCACTTTTTAAAAGCAAGATCAATAAGAGCCGTCACTCTCAAAGGCGTCATCATGCTTTCCAACTGCAGGAAACCAAACCTGGTCCAGACGGCTTTTTCCCTCTTTTATAAATTTGAAGAAGCTCAGACAGTATCAGTGTCAAGAAATGAGAAGGCCATTTGAAAACTGACAAAAAGTGATGCTAACAATCTGGAGTTGTCAGCTTTTAGAAGTGTGGGGAAATCTAACGTGGAGTTGGCAGAACACCTGGCAGAGAGCGCTCAGTCCCGTCACTGTATCTTCCCCAGGGCTGGCATACTACAGAAGAGATAATCATACATTTCCTGGAAATTCCTACTGAAGAGGCCTCAGAGATCAAAATCAAACAGAGTCATTTTTCAAATGAGCCATAAGGCTGAAAATGTAAAGGATGGAGATTAGAAGTGTCATGTTTGGGATGGAAAGAAGGGGCCTTTTGGGAAACAACTGGTTTCTGCAGCACGAACTTTGGGAAAAGAAGTTATGAGCACTTGGTGGGAATTGCAAAGTATACTGACAGTCATAATGTATGTTTCTGAAGCTCTTCCACGAAAGTCAACTTCTTGAAATGTTTGGAATGCAACAGAAATAGTCTACTATTCTGTGTTGCCAGCAACCCCTTGTAGGTACCGGAAAATAAAGGAAAGGAAGTCAGCAGAAGACTATAAACTCTGTGAAGGCAGGACCCAGTCTGTCTTGGTTAGGATGGCTCCCTAGTGCCTAGCATAATGCCTAAAATAGATATTTATTAGTAAGAGAAAGGAAAATAATTAAAGTAGCATGCTCTGCACTTGGAATTGTACTAAGAAGCCTGTTACAAATAACTGGGGAATCCAAGGAATAAAGCTAAAATATTAGCTGTGAAATTGGCTGACATGTATGTGAAATAATATACCCCTATATAAGCCAAATTTCTTGGAGGACACATAGCTTAGAAGGATTCTTACGAAATGGAATCAATGAGCAGGGGGAAAATGGCTGGTGACAATAGAAGCAGGGGGAACTTTGAAAGACCATGACTACTATATGATCTCACTCCAAAGTTCGTGAGATAACCAAGAAGGAGGATATTGCAATAGTGAGACAGGGACCAAAAGAAATTCAGGCATGTTCCGTGATAAAAAATAAATAGCAGGCCTTTATAGAGCTCTTTCTGTGTACTTGGTGCTATGCTAAGTGCTTTATGTAGATTTCTTTCAATTCCTGTACTAAATGTTTAAGAGAAAATATTATTACTGTACCCAATTTCTAGATGAGGAAACTAAGGCTTGGACAGGTTAACTGATTTGCTCCAACATTTGGCTATGTCTGGAGACATTTTTGGTTGTCACATTTTTGGGGAGGTGCCACTGACATCTAGTGAATAAAAGCCAGAGGCACTGCTAAACATCTCACGATGCACAGGAGACCCCCCACAAAAAAGTATGATCTGGCCCCAAATGACAATCATGCCTCAGTGGAGAAATTTAAACCTTGTCCCTGGCAAACATTTAAACATCCTTTATCCCCACTATATACCTTACTTCGACTTTATGCCCTAGTAACCCAGACCCATGTTATTTCCCCCACTCCCATATGGTTTCATGTTCCTGTTTTCGTTCAGTCTTTGCCCTCTGCCGAAATCACTTCTCCCCCTTTGCTTCATCTCAGTACCCAAGCTTCATCCTTCAAGATGAAGCTGACGTTTCTCTTCTAGGAGTTATTCTCCCAAACTCCGTCCCCTGTGTTCCCATGTCACGCTGGGCATAACTCTGTCATGGCACTTAACCACATTATATCAAAATGAGCTGTTTCTGGATCTGCCTTCCCCCACTTGACTGTTCGCTAATCAAGGGCAGCGACCTGTTTTCTTTCCCTTGATAATAGTGCCTGGCACAGAGTAGGCACCCACAATGAATTGAACCGAAAGATGACAAGTGACAGAGACAAAGACAAAAGTCAGCTTTGATATTCTCAGCCAAAGAGAACAACCCTTAGGTAAATTCAAACGAGGTAAAGGGGAAGCCAGAATTGGGGAGGAGAATGTGAAGAAATGTGTCTGCTCTTCCAGCTGAAGAATCAGATGGCATTGAGGCTAAGAGCACTTATCCAAAAATGGGGACATCAGTTGTTTTCTTTCTCAAGTTATTGCTCTAAAGCATATAAAGTAATAATCCATACGAAGAGCCTGACACACAGGAAGTACTCAATAAACAGTAGTTACTTTTATTAAAGGCTCAGATGAGTGGGCCTGGAATTTTATAGGTGTTATTGATTAGGATCCATTCAAAGGAAGGGGAAGCACCTATTTATACTTTAAAAGTAAGTCAATTCAAAGAAATATATTAAGTCAATAACAGTGCAGGTGGTGGATGGGCAGGGGAAAATTCATAAAGACATTATGTCGACAACTGAAGTCTGGTAAACAGAACTAGAAGGGTACTGTGTTGAATGATACGTGGACTAGATCCCTTTTAGCTCTAAAGGTCTATGACTTTGAAACCATTACTAATGTTAAGCTTATTTACAATCCCATACTCTGTCCAGGCACTGCGCTGAGCACCTAGGATCACTATCTCACTTAATCCACACGGTAACTCTAACAGAGAGACTCTTGCTAGCCTCTTTTCTTTGTGGTAGCTGAGGAAACCAGACACTCATAGAGGATACCTCAGTTGCCTACGGTGACACACAGTACAGGAGAAGGAACTAGACTTCAAACTATTAGAAAGAGCCCAAGTATACAAATTATGGTCTGTGTCGACAGTGTGGGCTTAAGTTTTGACTGAGGAATTTTCTAGTTTAGTCGAACTGAGGGCTTATGTAAATACTGCATTTACACATGGATTTTCCCCTATAGGACTCTGCTGCTTTATATACTGTTAGCTTCGGTCACAGTTAGCTGGATCTTTAAACCAGCCACGGGAATGGCTGACCTGAGAGTCAAGTCCCTTCAAGGCACATTTTCAATTAGCAGAGAAAGACATAGTGCTGTCAAGGCTTGACATCCAGACCAAGAGCTCCTTTCTGCTCAGGGTTATTTCTCAGGGCACGTTGGTGGGAGATGGGCATATTCCTCCAGCTGGCGGCTACACCGATGACCTTTGATGCCAGTTTAGCATAAATATATTTTGACATTTCAAACAAATTAATGTGTTTTTACAAGGTGGGGCAACCACCACAAATTAGGCCAAATGGTTTGCCTGTAGGCCAGGTCACCAGGCAGAGATTCCAGAACTTCCCTGCTGTTCCGTCTCTTTTTGCTCCCACCCCTAAAGGAAATGTTTCTTTGTCCCCAGAAATCACGTGGACAAGTGCCAGTAACCCTAAGGGACTAATCATAGCCCTACCTTGGTAACTTAGAATTCTAGGATCTCTGCAACTAACAGAGGCTAATTCTGACTTGCCATAATCAGCTCAAGGACCCCGTTCCACATGTTATGTTGTGTGTTATGGAAATGCCTTGGTAGTAAATACAGTGTTTCTATTGTGTGGCTATAAAGCACCAGTTCCTTGAAAAATTACCTGGAAATGGGAGTATTTAACATGACAAGGATATAAAACGAACTGACAACCTAAGGGAGGTGAAAAGGTCCAGGTTCTGAAAAGGCAGACCTTGGATTACTAAGTAGCCACACATCTTTCATTTGAGCAGATTTCATAGACAAGCTGCCCAGCCAAATCAAATGGGAATTAAAGGGATTCTGTGTAGCTAGTATCGAAAGTATTTCAGAAGCACAAAGGCCACTTTAGTCACAGGAAACTGCCAGAGGGTGACTTATTTGATGGAAAAGAAAACAAACAGACACAATAGCTGGTGTATTTTTGAGGCAATATTAAATCTAATAAACATGACACCAGTACTATTGACTTAAATCGGGTTGGGCGAGCTGAAGAATCTAACAGCTTATCTTCCAACTACCAGCCTTTATCTCAGAGGCAGCCTTGACGGCAGAGAACAGAGTCCAAAACATGTCCTTCTCTGACTCCTGCCAGGTGTGTGCTGTCCCTGGCCTCTGCCCTGGCCTCAGCTCTCCGAGTGGAGATAATTAGAACGTCATTTCTGCCAGCTTTGTTTTTTCTGGGCCACTGACTTCAGACTTGATCGAAATAGGAGTGCTGTACGGAAATAAATTCATTTCCTCTTCCTCAGCCAGCCCCAGGTTATTTCCTGGGGGACTGTGGTCCACAGGACCTGCGCACACAGACAGCTGCTGTATGGGAGCGACAGTGGATATGGAGGGCCAGAGCGAGGGCACGTGGTGGAGGAGGCGGCACCCTCCACAGCGGTGGCTCTCCTGCTCCCTCTCCCTCTTGGTGGCAGGGCACTGACAGGCACAGGCCTCAGACGGACGTGCTGAGGAACCATCACAGCAAACTGCTCTGGGAGCTGTTAAAGCTGGTGTTTAGTGTGTATCCAATGGCCTCGGTCTGAAAGGCTCTGTAGAACATGCATAACACAGCTCAGCTTTATACCCCATTAGCATTCAAATTCCTAGCTGTCCAGAGGCATATGGTACTGACCAGGGAAGGCCAGTCTATGTGGAGGTCGAGGGCACGCAGAGACATAGGGGCAGAACGAGGTTGCTGGGTGTCTGGGAGAGACAGTCAGAAACAGGGATAGAGAGCCCCAAGTGGTACGGGGGAAGGCCAAAAACAACCTTTGTCTTCATTACAACATCACCAGTTGCCCTCCATTAAGAGGCAAAATGAGAGGGAAGGCCTGTCTCACACTGGCCTTTGTCCACTTCATTACTGACTGAGAGTAAGGCCTCTTCCAGCCAGGCATGGAGTGGGCCTCCAGCACAGTGGCAGTCCAGATCTTGTTTTCAGACTTGCTGATTCAGTGAGAAAAATGAAAGTTTCCTTGGGCTTTTACTCAAGGCAAGAAGAGTAGCCACATTCCTCTTTCTATTTTGGCCAGGAGTGGGCCAGATTTGTCTGCCTTTGGCCAACCTAAGGGGAGAGCTATAAAGTATAGAGTAAGTGAGTAGTAGTGCAGGGAATGCATGGAACACAGTTCCCTGAGAAGTGCCCAGTGATAAAATAACTATTGAGATGTCAAGGCAGGTACTGGACTGACCACTATGTCCAGAAAGGAACTAGAATGGAGCTGTGTTTGGTTGGCCTGTGTGTCCCAAGTGCCTAGCACAGCATCTGACCCTAGATACAACACACACACACACACACACACACACACCAGTCCTTTTGATTCTAACTGCCCTTAACATGTCTTAAATCCATCTTCTTTTCTCCATCCCCACTGCTACCACCCTAATTCAGGCACTATCATCCCCCACCTGGGCCACTGCATGAGCCTCCTAACTGCTGGCCTGCCTCTTCTCCCGCCTCCCTTCCTAGTATCATCTCAACAGCAGCCAGCATGATTCCTCTAGAACCCAGATATGTCACCTTCCTACTTAAAGCCCTTTAGTGGCCTCTCACAGCCATCAGAACTAAGCTGCACATTACCTGGTGTAGTAGTGAGCTACAGTTTTGGAACAAAATACCACAGGGGTGCCTGGGTGGCGCAATCAAGCATCTGACTCTTGGTTTCAACTCAGGTCATGATCTCAGGGTCATGGGATCAGGCCCTGTATCGGGCTCCCCGCTCAGCATGTAGTCTGCCTGAGATTCTCTCTCCCTCTCCCCCCTGCCCCTCCCACTCCTGCTCTCTCTCTCTGCAAAATAAATAAATCTTTTTTTAAAAAAATACCATAGACTGGATGGCTTTAACAAGAGAAGTTTATTTTCTCACACTTCTGGAGGCCATAAGCTCATGATCAAGGTGTTGGCAGCTTTGGTTTCTCCTGAGGCCTCTTTCCTTGGCTTGAAGGTGGCCATCCTCTTACTGTGTCCTTATGTGGGCTTTTTCCCTCTGCATAAACACTCTTAGTGTCTCTTTGGTGTCTCTTCCTCTTCTTATCAGGACTTCAGTCCTGCTGCATTAGAGCCCCACCCTCGTGATTTCTTTTCACTTTAATTACCTCTCTAAAGGTTCTGTTGCCAAATATAGTCACATTAGCGGTTGCATGAATTTAGGAGGGACACAATTCAACCCATAATACCTAGCCACTGACAAGTTCCTGATTTTCGTTGCTTACTACTCCCATACATTCAGCATTTATTAGGCTTACTGAATTGTTTGTAGTAACCTGGATGGACCACACCATCTCTAAACTCTGGACCTTTGCCTATGCTGTTCCCTCTCCCTGGGATTGCTTTCAACCCTGCTCCCACCCACCCTACCCACCCATTTTCACCCCATTTCTCTCCTCCTGGTCATTTCAGGTAATACCTTCTCTGAGTATATCCTGCCTCATGGTTTCTAATGTGAGTGAAGTGCTCTTATACCCTCTCTGCTGCTTCCTTCTCATAACATGGAGAATAATTGCCTAATGACCCTTCCAAGGGCTCCACTAGACCATGAGTCATTTGAGGGCAGAGGCTGTGTCATAGCATTCTTTTGAATCCCCAAGCCTTGCACAAGGCTTAGCCCAAAGAAGGTACTCAGCAAATATTCAATGAAAGAACAAATTAACCTGTTAGCAAGAAAAGGGAGATGTGGAGTGAGCCAGGTCAAGCTAGGTGGCCATGCACTGCAACTTAAGATTCCATAACACCGGCTTATAAACGGTGCCTGAGTGTTCCACAGGATGGATACTAGGTCCATGTTAATGGAAGGTCCTGTCCCAAAAGGTTGCTGTTACAGTAAAATCAAATTTCTCTGGCACTGTATTTTCCAGAAGCCTCTATGACTTTGCTCTTCTATGTATCTACAGGACAGTGAGAGAGATCTGTATGTCATAGTGATGCAGAAGCCCTAGAACATTGGTCCTTAAACTTGAGTGTGCATCAGAAGATGCTGAAAGCCTTATTGAAACACAGATGACTGGGTCCTACCCCCAGAGTTTCTGATTCAATAGATCTAGGTTGGGGTCTGAGAATTCGCATTTCTAACAAGTTCCCCAGTGATGCCGTTGCTGCTAGTCTGGAGACCACACTCTGAAAAACACTGCTCTAGGCAATCCTTCTGGAATTATTGAAAATGAATTTTCATTAGGTTAGAAATGGTATAAATGATAAATATGATTCCCAGAACATTTGATCAACCATCCTCCCCCAACTTTGCCAGACACCAACATTGTTGAAATTCATGAGACAGAGGAACCGATAGCCGATTTTTCTTTCAAGGTAAAACTGCCCCTGGAAAGATATTGTAACCTAATGGTGTGTGTTCTGCTCTTTTTGCAGGTGCGATTAGAGTGGCCAACAGACCTTGCAGTCAATCCCATGGACAATTCATTGTATGTCTTGGATAACAACATTGTGCTGCAAATTTCTGAGAACAGGCGCGTGCGGATCATTGCAGGGCGCCCCATTCACTGCCAGGTGCCAGGCATTGATCATTTCTTGGTCAGCAAGGTGGCAATTCACTCCACTCTGGAGTCAGCCAGGGCCATCAGCGTCTCCCACAGCGGGCTGCTCTTCATAGCTGAAACAGACGAGAGGAAAGTAAACCGCATTCAGCAAGTCACCACCAATGGAGAGATCTCCATCATAGCTGGTGCCCCTACTGACTGTGACTGCAAAATTGATCCCAACTGTGACTGTTTTTCAGGTATGACCTTTTTAGCAATTCACCAGCTTCCTCTCTCTGTTTCCAAAAGAAAAATGCACAACAGAAAAGCCAAAAGGAAAAGCAAAATGTTATTTGTGAACATTAGTGTGAGCAAGTGGAGAAAGCGATGGGTTGGGGCCACATAGCCTAGTACCCGGTCATTGCTCTGCAACCAACTGACTCAGTGACCCCGGGAAAGCCATAAAATCTCCTCATGACTCACTCACCTCATCTGTTAGAGTTGTCACTTGTCTCAATGATATCACCTTGCTGTACTGAGGATTAGCAACTATAACAAAAGTTTAATACTCAAGTTAAAATCACTATATGAATGTAAGACCATGACACGATTTGTACTTTGGAGAAAAGGAAACATGGTAAAACCTGCATTTACTGATTTAGCTAAGGAAAAAATTACTTCCCCTAAGTGACTGGTTTCCAAATGAATAATGCTTGCTATTTGAAACCCAAAGAGGAGTGCCTGGGTGGCTCAGTCTGTTAAGCATTCAACTCTTGATCTCAGCTTAAGTCTTGATCTCAGGGTGTTGAGTTCAAGCCCTGCATTAGACTCCATGCTGGGTGTGGAGCCTATTTTTAAAAAAATCTGAAACCCAAAGAGACTAGAGCAGACTGCTTTGAAGCTACATGGGCAAAATAAAATCCCACAGTGGACGGTTCTCAGGACATCAGTCCACTACTTGGACTATTTAAAAAATGTCCAGGGAGGCCTGGGTGGCTCAGTCGGTTAAGAGTCTGCCTTTGGCTCAGGTCATGATCCCAGGGTCCTGGGATCAAGTCCCATATCCGACTNTCAGCGGGGAACCTGCTTCCCCCCCCGCCTGCCATTCTCCCTGCTTGTGCTCTCTCTTTCTCTCTCTCTCTCTCTCTCTCTGACAAATAAATAAATAAATAAGATCTCTAAAAATAAATAAGTAAAAATAAATTTACAGTGTCCAAAATTTTCTTCCTAGACAATAGTGCTCTTTACTTCCAACTGATACATATATATGTGTATATATATATATATATATATATATATATATATATATATATAAACACAGGGCTTTTGGCTACCAAAAGTAATGAAAATGGATGGACAACTATATATATATATATATATATTTGGGGATATATGAGTCTTTTCCCCAAAACATGGAATAGGTATTCCAGATAGCAAACACTCCCCTAAATGTCAATAGATACATTTATTGCTGGGATGTGGAAATCCCTCCATGCTACCTGCAGTCCTATTAAACTGCTCATCCAGGCCCAAAAGATTCTCTTAACCTTTGCCTTTTCTTGGGCCAGAGGTATCAAGAATGAGCAACTTGGTCGATACGACTTTTGATCAATATTTCCAATGTTTTCCTGGACAATTAGTTTTATATTTATTTTGCTAATTTATATCTTTCATTCAAGGCAAATCTAATGTTTATTCCAGTTATCAAATTTGATGTTCTGAATCATTGTTGCACTTACAGACTTAGTGTACTTTGACAGTGTGACAATGGGAATTAGCCAAAGAAATTCCCCTAGGCACAGTCGAATTGGAAAGTCCTGAGGTAGGTAGGTCCACAAGCACTGACAGGCATGAATCTTATGGATTTCCAGCCACATTTTGTGCAGCTTCCATTATTTGCTGTTTTTGTGTCTTGTGATACAATAGATACTGAACAGCAGGATTGAGGATTTCACAAAACTGGTGTTAACGGAGATAATTTCATCTCACTGTTCATCTTTGCTGGTACTGACGACTCAGGAATTCTGAATAAGTTTCAAATTTGTCAAGGGAGGGCCATGCAGAGAATAATAATTCACTGATTGCTCCCTTTCAAATGATACTTTTCTTTTAGAGATCTTATTTTTAAGTAATCTCTATACCCAACACAGGGCTCAAACCCACAACCCAAGATCAAGAGTCACATGCTCCACTGACTGAGCCAGCCAAGCACTCCTAAAATGATTCTTGATGCACAGTGATTTCTGTATATGGTTATGTTCATATAAATGCTTGCGATGACAGTAATTAAAATCGTGGTCTTTCTCTCACAGGTGATGGTGGCTATGCCAAAGATGCAAAGATGAAAGCCCCTTCCTCCTTAGCAGTGTCGCCTGATGGTACCCTATATGTCGCAGACCTTGGGAATGTTCGAATTCGTACCATTAGCCGGAATCAAGCCCACCTGAATGACATGAACCTTTATGAGATCGCCTCACCTGCTGACCAGGAGCTCTACCAGTTCACTGTCAATGGAACCCACCTGCACACCTTGAACTTGATAACAAGGGACTATGTATATAATTTCACCTACAATGCCGAAGGTGACTTAGGTGCAATTACCAGCAGCAATGGCAACTCTGTGCACATTCGCCGTGATGCAGGTGGGATGCCCCTTTGGCTTGTGGTGCCTGGCGGGCAAGTGTACTGGCTGACCATAAGCAGCAATGGAGTACTGAAAAGAGTGTCGGCCCAAGGCTATAATCTGGCCTTGATGACCTATCCAGGAAACACGGGGCTTTTGGCTACTAAAAGTAATGAAAATGGATGGACAACTGTTTACGAGTAAGTTTCTCATTCTCAACATAGGCTTTGTTAGGCTTTTATTTGAAATTATATTATAGTGGGAAAATGTCTTAGTAGTTGCTGGGTGTTGCATGCTACTTTCTCCTAAGAATCACAATAAAAAAATAAAAAGTCAAGGAGAAAATTTTACCTAACTCCTAGGGTTCAAACCCATTTCTCCAGAGCCGTTTTGCAGAGCATTAATAATAAAATACATAGACCAAATGAAGAATCAGGTGTGGCACTGCAGGAGACAGGAATGAGCTAGAAGCCCGAGTACTCAAGAAATTTACAGCATAGCTGGGAAAACAAGGTAAAATTTCATTTAAATAACAAAACTAAGAAAATAGTTCTAAAGCAACGAAGAAGCAGTGTGGCTTAACTAGTATTTATTGATCCTTTTGGGGTTTAATGAATGAATAAATGAATGTGTGCCCAGCCCAGCCTAGCCCGACTCAGTATAAGTTGCTGTGGGAGGTAATAGAAGTTAAAATATAAGAAGAGAACCCTGGCAAGTGAGTGTAAACGAGAGAGGCTGCATGCCATTGGCTGCTTCAGTGAGATGTGGAGCCAGACGCTCCCGCACAGGCTTGGGCTTCCTCAGTTTCCCTGCACAAGTCAAAGAATCTGGCACAGACTGGCATTCACGATTAGATCTGTAATGACTTTGTTTAACTGGGAATTAACACAGGGTATGTCTGACAGCAAGCTACTAGAAAGTGTCATGACATGGAAGGAGACCATTGTCCTTGCCTTTCCAAGCATGGACAACCTTGTTTTCAGGTCAACTCATTTAGAAAGCTAGTCTGCCAACACTTGGCAAGCATCTTTTCCACAAAAGGGAATTGCTGAATTTTTAACCAATGTACTGAATGAAGATAATCTATGGAATCTGAACCCAGAGTCTGAAATGGCATTAAAGTTTAAAAGTGTGACGAGTAGAAATGTTAAGTATGAGGGGTTCCTGGTATGACTATTCTGTGAGGATGCAGAGAATATGAAGAGGATATGTCCAATCCCATGAAAGCCTCCCGAGGAAAGGGACAAAACAATCGTCCTTCACATTTTGGATCATTTCCCAAAGAAATGTCACTTATACAAAAAAGCTGGACAGCTATTTGAGTTTCATTTAGAAATATGTATTCAGTTGTTTCTGTTGCAAGTCTTACTCTATTGTTTGAAAAAAATTCTCTTACATCTTAATAAGAGTAATAAAAGCCACTGTTCACTGAAGCTTTACTATGTGCCAAGTAGCAGGCTGAGTGATTTACATACATTATTTTATTAGATCCCCAAAATAACAACATGGGATAGTTGCTCCTGGTATTGTATTTTATGGATAAGGAAACAGAGGCACAGAATGCTTAACTTGTCCTGATTCACACAGATGTCCATGTTGCAAACTCCCAACAGTCTGGCTCAAGAGCCCCAATTTTTAAATATACCACCCTGAAGAAAGATAAAGTTTCTGATGAGAATATCTTTTTCAAAAATTCATGCAAGATCACACCACTGCTGAAATTAGACAACTATTTTGAAAGCTAATGGTTGACTTCAGTCAAGTTACAAGAAATGGCTGAAGTATTAACTAGTTTTCAAAATAGCCAGTTCAACCATTCATTTAGTCATCAATTCATTATATTATACACTTTACATATATCCAATTTATTTGTCAACTATATTTCAATAAAGGTAGAGGAGAAAAAAGCAAAACTAACTAGTTCATTTATTTATTCAACAAATATTTACTGAGCACCTACTCTGTGCCAGGCAGTACATCTGTGAATGAAACAGATAAAAATTCTTACCTTCAGGGCACCTGGCCAGCTCACTCAGTAGAGCTTGAGACTCTTGACCTCAGGGTCATGAGTTCAAGCCCCACTTTGGGTGTGGAGCCTACTTTAAAAAATTTTTTTTAAATCTCTACCTTCATGGAGCTTACATTATCCTGGAGGGAGACAAGTAAAATGTACAGAACTTCAGGTGGTGGTAAGTTCTATGGAAAAATAAAGCAGGGTAAGGGAGATCAAAAGCGAGGCAGAAGGGGTTTTTCTTTTGGGTGTATGGTCAGGGAAGTCCTCATTAAGAAGGTGACATTTGAGTAAATATCTGTAGGAGGTAAGGGAATAAGCCATATGAATATCTATGAGGAGGGAAGAGAGAGAACATTCCAGACAGAGTGAACAGCAAGTGGCAAAGGCCCTACAGCAGGAGCCAGCCTGATGTGTTCAAGGAATATTAAGGCAGCCGCTATGACTGGAATGGAGTAAGAATAGTGGGAAGATAAAATCAGTGAAGTGGCCAGGGCTACTTCATGTAGGACCTTGTGGTCCTCCGTAAAGACTTTGACTTTTACTCTGAAGTAAGATGTAGAACCACTGGAGAATTTTAAGTAAAGGAATGACAGAAAATCTGACTTACATTTTTAAAGAATCTCTGTATTGAAGACATCCAACTGTATGGTGGAAACAGGGGAGCCCAATGGTGGAGAGGGGAGAGGTTTGCAATACTCCAGGCAGAAGATGGTGACTTAGACCAGGGAGTGGGTGCAGTAATAAGTGGTAAAATTCCAAGTATATTTTGATGGTCAGTCTATCAGGCCTTATGAATAGTTTGGGTGTGAAGTGAAGAGAAAGAGGGTTAGAGATAACTCCAAATGTTTTCGCCTGAGCAACTGGATGATAGACTTTCTATTTATCAATACAAGGAAGACGCACAAGGAGTGCATTATACTGGATGGGAGATCAGGAGTTCAGTTCTGGATATAATCAGTTTACTTAGACTTCCAACTGAAAACCAGCGAGACCAAGAAGTCCATGAAGTAGGAAGAAAAGCAGGAGAGTAGGGTGTTCTGGGAACCAAGTAAAACAGGAAGGAGTGATCAGCTGTGTCAGATATTCCAGATAAGTGAAGTAACACAAGGACTGAGAATTGACCATTCAATCTAGCACTGTGGACATCATTATTTACCTTGAGAAGAGCAGGTGCTGTGGCTCCATGGGGGAGCAGAGCTAGTTTCAAAGAGAATGGATATACACATATTCATAGCAGTGTTGCTCATAATAGCCAAGAAATTTGAAGAACCAGTGTCCATTGGGACCTGAATAGGCAAACAAAAAGGGGTACTTCCATACCATGGAATATTATTCATCCATAAAAAGGAATGAAGTTCTGACACATACTACAATATGGATGAACCCCAGATACATTATGCTAAGTGAAAGAAGCCAGTCACAAAGGACAAATGTTGTATAGTTCCATTTATATGAAATGTTCACAAAAGGCAAATTCATAAAGGCAGAGTAGGTGGGTAGAACTGAGAGGGAATAGAGATTGGCTGCTAATGAGGATGGGATTTATTTTGTGGATGTTGGAATGTTCTAGAAATGGTAGTGATGACGGCACGTGTGGTGAATGCACTGAAAGTCACTGAATTGTATACTTTGAAATGATGACTTTTATGGTATATGAATTACATATCAATAATAATAATAAAGGGCATCTGGGTGGCTCATTCAGTTAAGCATCTGCCTTTGGCTCAGGTCATGATTCCAGGGTCCTGAGATCAAGCCCTGCATCAGGCTCCTACTTCTCTCTCTGCCTGCTGCTACCCCTGCTTGTGCTCTTTCTCTCTCTCTCTCTCTGTCAAATAAATAAATAAATAAAATCTTTTAAAAAAAAGAACCTTTAAAAAATAACAATACTATAAAAGAAAGTGACCAAAAGGAGAGAGACTGGAGACAGTGAGTAAAGAATTCTGAAGAGTGCAGCCACTGTGGAAAACAGTATGGAGCTTCCTCCAAAAATTAAAAATAGAACTACCCTATTATCCAGGAATCACACTGCTGAGTATTTACCCAAAGAATACAAAAATACTAATTCAAAGGGATATAGCAGCATTGTTTACAATAGCCAAGATATGGAAACAGCCCAAGTATCAAGTATCCATCGATAGAGGAATGGATGAAGAAGATACACACACACGCACACACACACACACATCTATACATACAATGGAATATTACTCAACCATAAAAAAAGAAATCTTGCCATTTGCAACAACATGTATGGAACTACAGAGTATAACTCTAAGCAAAATAATTCAATTAGAGAAAGACAAATACCATAGCCTCTCATTCATATGTGGAACTTAAGGAATAAAACAAGTGAGCAAAGGAAAAAAAAGAGAGACAAACCAAGAAGCAGACTCTTAACTTTAGAGAACACACTGATCGTTCCCAGAGGGGAGGTGGGTAGGGGATGAGTGAAATAGTGGATGGGGATTAAAGACTACACTTATTATGATGAAAAATAAAATAAAATTATTAAAAACTAAAAAAAATTCTTCAGCTGCGTTGGGAGAAGCTTCAAATGAAATACCAGGCTATTTAACCAAACTTTGGATCAAAACTATTGCCATCATTTATGGATCTATGGAAACTTTTTTTTTAATTTGATTTCAAGGGTAAATGATCACATTGACATGGTTGTAATAAATTGTGTGATGAATGTAGGAAGGAAAGAACTCTACTGAGGAGGTTTGCTATAAAGAGGAGCTGAGAAAATGGAGCTGAGGCAGGGGGAATGGAGTAAACGGAAGGAGTTGTTTTCTTTTTTTTTTTTTTAAGATTTTATTTATTAATTTGACACAGAGAGAGAGATTACAAGTAGGCAGAGAGGCAGGCAGAGAGACAGGGAGAGGAGGAAGCAGGCTCCCCGCTGAGCAGAGAGCCTGATGCGGGCCTCGATCCCAGGACGCTGAGATCATGACCTGAGCCGAAAGCAGAGGCTTTAACCCACCGAGCCACCCAGGCGCCCCGGAAGGAGTTGTTTTCATGACAGAAATAACAGTATATTTGTATACCAATGAAAATGATCCAATAGAGACACCACAAAGAGACATTAGAAGCTATTTTACATGCTCTGAAAGGTGTAAGCCTGATGATTCACAGACCTGTACCCCTGGGGCAAATAATTTTTAAAAAAAGTTATTTTACAAATGAGGAAACTGAGGCCCAGATAGGGATGTAGCTTGCCTGTTCACATTGCTAGCTGGCTGGGTCTCAAGTCAAGTTTTTGAGCATCTGATTCAGTGTTCTTTCCCCTCCAGTAGCAGGAAAAGGGATAGAAAGGGAGGGTGAACAGTCACTTCTTCCTTCTCCCTCCTTAACTCCAGCCAGGATGAAGCTGAAACCCTCCTGACCAAAAAGCATCTGTGGAGTCCCCAGTAAGACATTGCCCCTGGCCCTTCTTACCTGCACAGAAAAGAATGAGCAATTTCCCAACATTTATAATGTAACTAATCCTGCTTACAGTCCTCTCTGTACAAAATCGGACTTCTTTTCCTTTTATCCCCCAATGCGTTAGCCAGTTCTGAGCAGTCCTTTGAGTTTCCCTTTGTCCTTTCGAAGCTGGGGAGCACAAAACTGGACCTACCGTTCTAGTCCGGGTCAGAGCCCTGCCATTCTCTGAGATGAGGAGGCTGCCTTCTATGGCCAAAGGGGACAAACTGTTCGCCAAGGTGGAAATAGAAATTCTGTTCTGAGTTGAGGGAGAGAAACAGAGGCAAAATTTGGCAGGACGGAGGATGGCTACATACAGGTAGCTAAGCCAGTAATCCATCCAGCTTTGTTTTTCTGTGGCGATGGAGAGGAGGAATGACACAGATGACCCTGAACAGCGGGTTATCCAAATGGGATTTTAAAATGCTTCTTGTGCAGTGGTAGTATGTGGGCTTGTATTGTGTAATGTGATGTTGTTTAAATAGTTCACTGATTTTCATAATTCTGTTTGACTTGGACCGGGATCAAAATTGCACACCCCAAGTATTAGTACTTGATGCTTGACTGCCCCTGAGCGTCCTGAATGTCACAGGGAAAGCTGACCACAGAGAAGTGGCTAACAGAGAGGTGACTGTCAAGGCAGGAATACTGACCAAATGAGGCAAGGGTTTTCGCCCAAGGGGGCTGGCAGGTTCCTAACTGCAATGTCCCTACAGCAGTGGGGGCCCAAGGGAGGGACCCAACAACTCACAGAGCAGACAGGCCTTCTTTGGCCTGGAAGCTCGAAGAGTAGCCAAGATGCCCTTGCTTGTTTCGCGGGCATTGCCCTGGCAAAGGCTTCTGCTATACAAAACCGGAAAGGTCCCAGGCTGAGGCCAAAGCATCAGAGCATCGCTGCTGCTGGTCCAGGCTGAGCAGACGGTTCTGCAGGCCCTTGCCCTTTGGACTCCTTGCCCGAAGGAGACTGCATGTTTATGTGATTTCTTGACCCTCAGTCTTCTGTATTCTCTCTCTTTCTCGACTTTGTTAGCACATACCCCACTCCCCCAAAAAAGCCATCGACTGACAAGTTGGAAAGCCCTCATAATAGCGCTGAGTGCCTTCTAGGCAATTTTATAAATGCTCGGTTTTATGAAGACGGCCAACGAGGGATTCTCCCTCCTCCCTGGTAAGATTAGAAGTAGAGGGAGGGGCAAGGTAAACAAGCCATGTCTCTGGGTGAGATACTTGCCTGGGCATAGGACATGATTCCCATGGAAGAACTGGTTCTATAATCCATCCAAACACATCAGTATGTTTCCAGTGTTTTCTAGAATCTCAGAGAGGGAACTAAGGCACCATGTGGTCCAGCCCCTGCCTCCAGGCAGGCAAAGGATTTCAGTTAAGCAAGAACAGAGAATTGTCAACTGTTCCTTCGGGTCTCCAGAGACAGAGACTCTCGACACCTCTGCTCAGTCACCTCTCCATGTGTGTGCTTTATGCCCTTGATAAGGATCAAGAATGGGCAGACAGAACTGCCATCGGTCACGCTGGGGACAACTGCAATAGAGACAGGGAGTGAACAGAGGCTACTGGCAGAAAAGGCTTCCGGGGGCTGATAGGGAAGCTTAGCTGCAGTGCTCAGGACATGTACGGCAGCTGAGCCTGGCCTCCAATGCCACCATAGCTGGCTCTGTCTCTTCTCTAAGCACGTTGGCTCTCAGATCCACCCATCTCTTCCATTTCCACAGGAATCATCTTATTGCACTCATGCAACAAGTAGGCATAGTGAGAATCTGCTCTATGGCAGATACTGAGAATACAGGCATGAATGAGACCTGGGCGCCCTGCCATCCCTCTATGGATATGAGTTTACAGCCTAGTAAGGAAGCGAAGTCCCAATGATAGGAATCACAATACATCGAATAAAGGCAAGAAGCCCCCATCTTCTTACACAAATGAAGGCTGCAGCCTTACTACAGGTCCCGCTGCTCACATATCCCCTTCCAAGATTTGCTGCCCCCAAGGTACTGCTTTCATCATACTGTTCTCTCCTTGCAAAGTCTTTTGGGCCTCTCCATTCTCCACTGCCTCCCTGCTTTCCTCCAGAGCCCGGTACCCCAGGTCCTGTGTGCTCTGGTTGCAACATGCCTCTCAACTTTACCACCCACTACCCTCCTAGAGAAACCTTGTGTCCCAGCAACCCAGTTCTTCTCATGGACATCCCATCCACCTGCATGCTTTTCTTCATGCCATCACCTCTCTTTGCAATGCCCTCCTGTCCACCGCCATCTTTACCTATCCAGGGATTGAGCTCTACCTACCTCCTAGAATTCAAATACCACCTCTTTCTCTTCCTTCTTTTCTGCTCGGCCCAGCTGGAAATGACTTCTGCCTCCTCTAAGCTTCAACAGCTTGTTTACGGAAGAACATGGCAATATTCTGGCATTACAGTGACTTGTGTGAATATCTTATCTGCCTCACTAGACTTTGCATTTCATTCAGCACTGTATTTCCAGCACCTAGCACAAGACTGATACTTACTGAATAAAGGACAAGTGGAGATAGAAGGGCATTATGGACTTAGAGCCAAATCAAAGGAAGTCAAATGAAGTTATTGGTGAGGAAGGGGAATCCAGTATTTCCTACAGAATGCTTATTAGGTTGATCAGATTTCTGGCATGAAAGGGTAAAGAAGGTCTGTTTCCCTTTAAAAAAATAAGTAATGAATTTTCCTTCTATAATCATTAATATTTTCTTAAAAGCAAAAAGTGGGGGAGCTTCTAGTTTTTACTCTACATGGTTTAACTCTGGCTTAAGTTATACTCAAAGGAAAAGGGCGGACTATCCCTTATGAGAAAATATCCGACCACGTGTATTTTAAATAATGTGCAAATATCACCCTACACCAACTAAACTGTATGCTCCTCAAGGACAAGAATGAATTCTGAACTTCCTTTATAAATGTTTTCTTTGCTCCAATGGGGCATGTCTGCACACACACACACACACACACACACACACACACACACACACATGCACACAGCCTTTGAGGTGCTGAGCAAAACAATAGTTATACTCAATACTTCAATGATCAGTGTCCTGTGAGACCCTCATAGTGGAATTCTATAAAATCAGGACAGGAAGGGACAATATGATGGCAAATCTCCTCTTACCAGACCCGTTTCTAATGACTATGAAGGCAAGAGTCATTGCCTGATCACACAATTCACCAGCCAAAATTTGCAGGCCTGGTTAAGAGAGTGCTACTCCCAGCCCTGGGAAGGAAGGGCTTGCTACCACGTTGTGGCCTGAGGGGATCAGTTGCAGCATATTGGCTTGTACTCTGCACCAAAGGATGCAGGCACCAAAGGGAAACACACAGCATAAGAGGTTTTGATTAAACTTGTATCTTTGACATTCAGTCTGGAAACGTGCATTCCCCTGTGATGGAGAGAAAAAAACTCAAGCAAGCCATAGGAAATCAAAGGCTCCCTTTATTTCTTATTGCCACTTTTGAGCAATCTTTCCAAAGTTGTGGGAATTATCCACTGATGAGTACTTCTGCCTGTCGCTCTTCCTTTGGAAATGACCTCACAAAAGAAAGGTGGGCTTATATGTTTAGACGTAGGGCCATGCAAAGGACAGAGACACCACACTGAAGATACCACCAGATGTGATCACCATGACTGACTGGCAGAATTGGGGTGTGTGAGTGTGTTGGGTAAAGGGCTTCAGGGATATTTGGGGGGATTTTTTCCCTTCGTTTTTACTGAGATATAATTGACACGTTGCACTGTAGAAGTTTAAAGTGTACAGCCTAATTACTTGACTTATATATAAGACTGAGAAATGATGACCAAAACAAGCTTAGTTAACATCCATCATCTCATAGATACAAAAATAGAGAGGGAGAAATGGTTTATTCCTTCTGATGAGAACTTTTAGTGTCTACTCTCTTACCAACTCTCCTATGTATGGTAGTATATCAGCATTAGCTGTAGTCATCATGTCATACATTACATCCATTACTTATTATCTTATTTATCTTATAACTAGAACTTTGTGCCTTTTGTGTACCCTCCTTCAACTCCCCTAGCCACCCCCCACCCCACCTCTGGTAACCACAAATCTGATCTTTTCTGAGTTTGGTATGTGTGGGCTTTTTTCTCTTAGATCCTACAAGTGAGATCATACACCATTTGTCATCGTCTGACATATTTCCCTTAGTGTTGTGCCCTCCAGGTAGAGTCCTTGGTTTATGATAGAGTTAAAGTCAAATACACACTTTCAGAAAGGATACATGTCCAGCCACAGAAAAGAAATCAGGCAATATAACTTCCCAACTACCCAGCAACTGCGCAGGGCCATGGAAAATTCTACCTGATCCCCAACACCACTGCCTCCCTCATCAAAAAGGATCAGGGAGCTACCTCCCAGCGAGATCTATCCAGGTAATTATAGTCTCATCCAGGACTATTAATCTTTCCTTTCCAAATGTACTCCTGTCAATTTGGGAAGTGGGGATGGAAACAGAATATGTAGAAACACGGCTGTGCTCTTGGGAATCAGCTTTTAAACATGTAATTGCAAACGGTACCAGTGACTGAGCTTAAAAGGTGTTTGAAGGAGGGGGGGTTTAGGAAACCAGATTTATCCACAGAGCACTGCTAAGTTTCATTGGAATTTTTAGCCCTTATACCTTTGCTCTTAGATGGCTCAAACAGCATCTAATCTTGTCCTCTTGTCCTGAGGAGTGGACACAACCACGGCCTCCACCTTTAGATGAAATCTTGCTTTAAAACCAGAGGCTATGTGACTGACAAAGAAGGAAACTGCCCCCAAGGTGGAAAGCCCATTGAGAACTTGCATGCCTAGCATCTTAGGTCAGATTTCCTGAGGAATGATGATGAGTGACCTTGCCAAGTTTTAAGGAAACCACTTAGAAATCAGGAAAGGTAATCCCATGAGGCAGAGTTGCTGTCGATGGATGTGAAACACAGAGGAACTGCCTGCCAAATCTAGGCTGTTGGGACCCCAGTCTCCCTGGTAAGGAAGGCAGCTTCCTTCTATCTGCTGCCTGGAAACACTTTCCTACAGGGAAAAGCAACGTGGTACCTTGAGAAAATTAAAGGTAGACATTGTTTTCCTCTCCTGGGACGAAGACCAGGCAGACAAGGTTGAGGCTGTGCTGGGCATTCCAGCCCTTCCACGGCCCTTTCTCATCAGGGCTCTGCATTTTGCAGCCAGAGCCCCAGAGCAGGCTGTGGGCAAAGGGGTTGAGCAAAGGCCAGGATTCTGCCATTAACCCCAGGCACAAACAGCACCCTTCGGCCTTTCCTTGATAATGAGGCCTGGGCTACATAGTAGCAACACAGCAACAACCATTTTGAAGAATATCCACGTAAACAAAGGATGCCTCCAATTAAACAATTGTTTTCATTTGCATACTGACTGTTTAAACTGACAGCACGTGTGAGTGTGTGCACATACTCATATACACATTGCACCGAACTTGAGGCGGCATTGTGTATGGCCCCAAGTTCAATTCTATAGGATAAAATAAGGTCCAACCCCTTTGCCCACGCCTATCAAACACTGGTCTAGGTTTTAAAATTTGAGCAACTACCCAGCCTGAGTTCTTTAAAACCTAGTGGACTAACACTAAATCACTATGCCATTTTGCGTAATTGTCAGGGGAGGAAATAGTAGAGCCGGACTTTGCCATCGTGTCCAGGCTGTATTCTGTTCACTTTGGGTAAAAAGAATATAATTGTTTAACATTTTAAAAGCAAATAAAAGTGCTTAAATATTTTGTCATCTGCAACTTGAAAAGAAAACAGTAATGGGTTTCCAAGTGCATGTCTTTACTTTTAATGAAGTGTTTATTTTTCATGGTTCTATTGACAATAAAAGAACAGCTCCACATCAAAAGCCTTCAGGGAAGCAGTTTCCATTTGGAGGACAGTGAGATTGCCAATCATTCTGATTTTTTTTAAAAAAGTAAACTCGCTAGACTATATTTCCAGATATAGGTTATTGCCTATTATCCCAGGTAATTATTTTTTTGTCTCTTAGTCCTATAAGCAAATTACAATGCATTAGATACTATATTCTAAAAAGATTTTTTTTTTAATTAACCGACTGAGATCGGGGGCTCAGGAACATTTTAATGAACATGTCTCCATTATCCCCTGTGCTTGTTCATTTTGTTGGAAGAATGATTCATTCATTTCAAATTTGGCAACTTAAACAGCGGCAAATATAATTTTCCTATCACAATGCAAAATCAGTTTATTGTCCTTCCAGACGTTAAGGGCTGGTTGTGCCTCCTTTTCCTTTGCCAGGATCACCCTCTGCTGGTTTTTGTTATCCATCACATCTTAGTGGGATCGACCCAAATTGCAAACGGAGGCCTCCCTGCAACATTACACACAGCAGGACATGATTCATAAATCAGTTTTCCACCCTGGTGATTCATTACCAGATATATTTATTCTGTAAAACAGCACAGCTCAAGGAAGTCATCAAGAATTCAGAAGCTGCAAGAAATACCTTCGTTTGATTAATCATCTCTCTGACCTTTTTCTTCTTATTGAACAAGGTTAATAATACTTGTTATCACTCAAAGTTAAACTGTATTAGCTGCCAAGTGATTTTTATTTGCAAAGGCCTGTTATCACTGCCAAGAGGCTTCAAAGTTGGGGTTGGTTACATTCCTCAGGTATGACCCCGAGGGACATCTGACCAACGCAACATTTCCCACTGGAGAGGTCAGCAGCTTCCACAGTGACCTGGAGAAGCTGACAAAAGTGGAACTAGATACTTCCAACCGTGAAAATGTCCTCATGTCAACCAACTTGACAGCAACTAGTACCATATACATCTTAAAACAAGGTAAGGATCCTTCCCGCTTCACCTGACTATAAAGCTACCTTTCTTAACTTCTACCATCAAACCTCTGCCCACAGTTAATAAACAGAATCCACTTCTGGCTGAGAAGACGGCTTCTTCTCCTTATTTCCCAGCTATGGAGGCTGAAACCCAAATAAAACCACACCCGTTCACAAAGTTCACATAGCAACATTGGACCACATTTCTACGGAAGCCGTGAGGTTCAATCCCTGCCAAATCTGCTCTCCCTTCAAGTCATTTCCCACCACCCAGCTGTTTGTAAAGCTCTTTTAGGCTCTGATTGGGTTATATTCAAGAAATGAAGTCTGTGCCCCATCTGAGATTAGCATTCTAAATCAATGCTGACGTGGGTGAATAAAAAGGATGAATCGGGATACACACCGAGGAAGAATATAAGTGAAACGAGAGAATCAAAATCTCATTCTAGTCAGAGAGAAGAGTAAGAATGGAAGAAAAAGGAAGGGAAGGAGGGAGGGAAGGACAGAGAGGAGGAGGGAGGGATGGAGGGGAGGAGGGGGTGACTGAGGGAGGGATGGGAGGGAGGGATGGAGGGACCGAGGGAGGGCGAAAGAGAGAAGAACGCGGAAAGGAGGGAAGGGAGGGCCTGAGGGAAGGAAGGAAGGTTGTGGGGCCAGACACAGAACTGCCCAGAGTCCAGGTTCACTCTAACAGGATGAGTTGCAACCTTTGTCAGTGTAACCGTTTTGCGGGGTGCGGCAGCCGTGCCCGTGTCCCCAGGTGGTCAGGACGCCAAGCTGAGCTTCAGCCTCTTCTCCTTCTAGCTCCCAGCATATCAAACTGAGGAGGCCAACCCACCAAGCCAGAGAAAGGTTTTGTGAGGAGATTCTTTAAAAATGAAAAAGACAAGCCAGAAACAGCCTGTGGTATTAGACAGGAATCTTTTATCCAAGAAACAAGATAGCCCAGCTATGCGAATAACAAGACCCAAATGGACAGAGAGCGCATGTGCCTGTGAGAGTGCTCAACTAGCCCAGGAGGCATTTAGGTCCACAGTGACCCACCTGCTCATCCTTCCCCACACTTGCCTCCGGAATCTAAACTTGTCTCTCCGCTGCTCCCTGCCCTTCCCTTTCTTCCCCCTTGTCCTCCTTTGCTCCTCTGCCTACAGAAAACACCCAGAGTACCTATCGGGTGAGTCCGGACGGCTCCCTACGCGTGACCTTTGCCAGCGGAATGGAGATCAGCCTCAGCTCAGAGCCCCACATCTTGGCCGGGGCAGTCAACCCCACCCTGGGCAAATGCAACATCTCCCTGCCAGGAGAGCACAATGCAAACCTCATCGAGTGGCGGCAGCGCAAGGAGCAAAACAAAGGCAACATTTCAGCTTTTGAGAGGAGACTGAGGGTAAGGCTTGGCCTGACGCAGGATACAGAACTTTTGTTTTATGTTTGAAAACCGCAGAGCTGCCCTAATCTGAAGTCCCATTGCAACGAAGCTTTTCTAGGTGACTGACTAGCTCGTATGATATACTAATTCAAGAGAGGGTGATAATGGCTGATAATGGTTCAGTATCCTTACATGAACATTCTAATAGGAGCTTTCTTTGTCATTAGCCAGCTAAAGTGCTCTAATAGTAGCAATTTCAGGCACCAAGAAAGTCCAGGTGGAGAAATGTGTTTAATCAGGAGGCCTTCCAGAATCCCTCACAGCATGCCTGGGAGATGCTTATTGGGTCCACTACCTTGACCCAGCTCCCTGCTTTGGGGGTAGTTTATACTTCGTGTGGAAAGACCAGGCAGGCGCACACACAAGGATGCAAGGCATAAGGCAACATTCGGACAAAGGCAAATTAGAAAGAAAAATCGGTGAATGATATCATTGTCGTGAATACATCACTAAGGGCCAGAAGGGTAACAGACCAGTACTGAGATTGGACTAGTGGTGCTCAGAGGGAGCTGCCCGGAGGAAATTAAAGGTTTTGGGGGGAGGGGGGAGAGGGGGTGTTCAAGTCCTCACCAAACACAATTCACTGCATTTAACCAGAGATCTCTGTCAAGCCTGTCTTTCTGCATCACACAAAGCCTACGACCACCACAGCACTGTGTCTACCTGTCCCTTATTAAGCATTAACCAATGTTCAAAAGATATGACCAACTTTCCAAATATAGTAACATTCAATATCAGCCCCAGAGCAACTGCCAGCCCGAGGGAAACAATCACTCACAATCGAGGCCAGGCGGGCTTTCAGCACCTGTGTCAAGCTGGGATACCCGGGATGCTTGCGTTTTCTTCATTTGCGGTACAAATTCGCTCACAGTGAAAATGTGGTAACCTTTAGGCTGTGGAAATGCAATGCTAGACAACCACCCAGTTCCAGCAAGAAACAATCCAAAAGTCCAAAGGCGTGATATGGACAAAATAATGCACGACAGTGCTCTTTTTCCATCACTTCTGTTGGTGACACATAGAGACTTCAGTGGTCTTCATAATGCCGCTAAAAGTTGTCTACATGCACAAGGCAATTTGCATGTCTTGATTCTCTCAGCAATCTCTATCAGAACATTTACCGTTGATGAGCCACTGAATTGAGAAGTAAAACCAGTGCACATAGTCACACACACCTCTCTGTGTGGGAGGCAGTGACAGTTTCTGTCAGAATTCTAGAAATGGGTTCTCCTCGGTAGAGCCCTAGATAGGAAGTTAGTTGACCTGGCTTAAGAAATGCGTTTTTTGGAGCACCCAGGTGGCTCAGTCGGTTAAGCATCTGATTCTTGATCTCGGCTCAGGTCTCAATTTCAGGGTTGTGAGTTCAAACCCTGTATTGGGCTCCATGCTGGGTGTGGAGGCTACTTAATTTAAAAAGAAAAGAAATGCCTTTATTTTCTTCACCTGTGAAATGAAAATAATCATACTAGAGCAAAGTAAGAACCATCTATACATGGTGTAAAAACTCATGGATTCAACACAGAATAATTGTATCAAATAAATGATCTCTTAGTGCCTCCCCCAGGTTATAGCCTCAATAAAACATTATGAACCATATCATACACTGTGTGCCTTTGGGTTTTCCCATTCTTTGGGAGAACTCATCCTGTATGACATGACTTTGGGGTTTTCCACTTTCTAAGCTAACCCACCATCTCTCCCCTCCATGTGCACAGATAATGGAGAAATTCTAAACTATAATTTACACCTCATATCCCAAATTGTTCTTAATGTTGAAAAGCTAATGGCCATAAAATACGTGGGGGCTCTTTACTATAAGGAATGAAGTGTTACTTAGTTGATTCTATTTTTTTGTGAGAACAAGAATCTTTTATTTGTGTCTCTCCATAAACAACTAGTATAGAGCTGTAATCATTCCGCTTTTAAGGTTCTCAGTTAGTGTTCATAATTCTATTTATAATTGACCCATTTTCTGGGGTGCCTGGTTGGCTCAGTTGATTGGGCAACTGCCTTCCACTCCGGTCAAGATCCTGGAGTCCTGGGATCAAGTCCTGCTCAGCAGGGAGTCCGCATCTTTCTCTGACCCTCTCCCCTCTCCTGCTCTCTCTCTATCTTATTTTCTCTCTCTCAAATAAAAAAAATACACAAAGAGAAACCAAAATTTAAAAAATAATGATTGACCCATTTCCCTTCCCGTGGTATAGTTGAGCAGATTTGCAGAACCACTTGTAAGGGCAACAAATTCAGGACCTTCTCTTCTACATGACTTCCAGGGTACTTCCTGAGGTCCTGCGACAGAATGGAGCCCCTTGTCAGCTGAGTGCTGTTACTATGCGTGTCCCTAGAAACCTAACAGCAATCCTCTACATGTTTAGTGCCTTAGAGTTAAGAGAATACTTTCGTAGCCAGTATTTTATTTGATCACCACAACCATCAATTGTTGTTATTCCCAACTTACAGATAAGGAGACTGAGGCCCAGAGAGGTTAAGTGATTTGCCCAAAGGCAAACAGCTATTAAGGATCAGAGCCAGCCCTGAAATACAGGTCTTCGCAGAGCGCAGCACTCTTTCCACTACATCATGCTGTGCTGCCTTTTTCCTTAAAATAATTAATCTATAAATCATTGCCCCACTCAGTGGGGCCACCTTGGCAAGGCCTGACTCCTCATTTCAATGCTGACAAAAAGAGACAAATAATCGACTCTAACGTACTGGCAAGTGTGGGTGGTACAGGACAACTGGCTAGCCTCCAGGCAGGGGAAGTGGGGAGGAGGCCAGAGAAGGGAAGCTGTTTAACTGGCTGATTCTTACCTTCTCTCTCCATCCTTATGCATTTTGTTTACACTGCTGCCTCAGTTTCCCCAGATTAGGCAAATCCAATTTAATGGAAGGAATATGCTCCCCTGAAGTAGGTGTGAGTCCAGTTTTGACAAGGCAAAATCCTATTTCCCTGCTGAGTTTATTATTGTAGAGATGGTGCCCATTTATTTCTGGTAGCTTTTCAAGGGGCAAGTAGATAGCACGAGATATAATGTTCTCTCTTCCTGGGCCAGATAGACAGTGACCAATTTGTAAGCGTACATGTAAAGAATAAGCCTCTACGATGCCCTCAAGTACCTCAAGGCCTTGGACTGAATCATTTATTTCTCCTGGTGGAGCAGCCATTCCAGAAAAAGGGCAGGTAGGGGTACCAGGGCTCTTGAGACAGAATCCTGGGTCCAGATAGTCACACAACATAGAAAACCCTGCTGGACCCTAGGAAATAAGACTCCTCTTTGAAAAACCAAACAAAGGTGTGATTGGGATTTTTAAATGTGCTTGGGCATCAGGTCATAAAACACTAGTTGTTCGGGCACAAAATGACAGGTTCATTTAAAGGTCCATTGGGTAAGATGATGGGCATTCCAAAAAGCTACCTATCACATCCACCCTAGACCTTCTAGCTCAAAGAAAACACAGAGAAGGATAGACTTCTCTTGGAGATCAAGCAACCAGCGTTGCTCTCCTCCAATGACTGGTGGGGTTTTTGCACACAAAGTCAGGGTCCCCTTCCAGGTGAGCAAGGCAGACTGCTGGAAAAGGTGATGTCCTGCTCAGCCTGGGCAGGCAAGGGATTTGTTACCTCTGGGCCGTCCTGCACCAGCTCCATTAAGTGAAATAAATCACACTAACATCCTGAGATTTCCTTTACTTTAAAAATCCATTTCCCCCCATCCTGAGGTGTGTCCAAATCATCTTCCTTGCAAAGTACTTTTACATCCAGTCCATGCATCTGAGTCTGCTGCATCAGCCCGTCCCCATAAATACATTTCCCTGGACAATGGCGAAATTAGAGATTAGATCACAATGGAAGCCATTGTAAAAGAATTGGACATTCACCCACAGCAAACCAGTTTAGGAACTTCACCCAGATTGCACCTCGCCACCTCCATGGATAATAACACCATTCTAGGAGACATAACCCAGTGCTGGATCCCAGAGTTTTTCCACAAGATTTCACAGCCTGAGATGTGGAGTTACAGCAAAACCCTTGCCCTGCAGCCTCCTTTTGAAAAGAAAAAAAAATCCAGAAAGATTAGCACTTCAAATCAAAGTCATAAAATCAAGTAAGATGATTATGTGTTTACAAGCAAAATGAAGCAAAGACTAATCTAAACCCTCACAATTGATTTTTGTCCCCTCTCCACTCAAAGATGACTGAGAACAGGGTAGATTGGTTTTTCAGTGCAACATGTTCATACGTGATCTGAGCTCTGAAAGGGCAAATGAGCCCTGATACAACACAGGGTCCCAGGCTGACAAATGATGGGGAATTTGGGAGGCAGCCCAAAGGGTTCCAGCATTTCCCTCCATTCTCAGAAAATGCCTTTGGTGACAGGGCACTCAGCTGCAGGCTGCTCGGAGTTGGAGTTCACATTTGCTTCACGCTATTTTAACTTCCTTCTCCCCAGGTTTGCTGGAGGGGTTTATTTTGTGAAAATTTAGATAAGGAGGCCGCTTGCAGATAGATGAATCTATTTTTAAAATATATCCTGGTTCTATGTCCCAAGTAACAGTGCATCTCCCCATAAGAGTCACCAGGAGACAGGAGATTTCAGGCGTCCAGGCAACTGGGCAGAGTTGGTTTTTTGGGGGGGGGGTCAGGGGATTCTTGGGGCCTTCAAATCATAGAAGCTACTCTATTCATTAATCTTGAGTCAACTCCACTAAGATAACTAGGAAGAAAGTGTTATTTCACATACTATTCCACATGCGTCTAAACAGTAATAATTTGGTATAAAAAATTTCAAGTGTCTGTTGTACGGTTACACAAATGAATTCACCAACAGGAAAGGATTTCAACAAGAGCAAATTAATATAATGCAAAAAGCATCCAAGTTAAATGATCTGGCAGAAGTCAGGTGAGCAGAATGAACAAGATTTTGAGGAAGAACTGGTATGCCCATAATCTTGCACCACTTTCGCCATCTACAAAATGAGGGATATGGGCTGTGCAATCTCTATCATTAGTAGAATTTTCACAACAGATCATAATTACAGCAGCTAATATTCACTGAGCTCTTACTATGTGTAATGTCATATTTTAACTCATTTAGTACTCCTAACACTTTATCAGGTGGCTTCTATTGTTGTTATTCTCATTTTACAGTTTAAGAAACAAGCACAGAGACAGGGAACCTGGGTGGCTCAGTCGGTTGAACGTCCAACGCTTTGTTTCAGCTCAGGTCATGATTTCAGGGTTGTTAGATCAAGCCCCATGTAAAGCCCCACACTGGGTTCAGCTTTAGGCGTGAAGCCTGCTTAAGATTCTCTCTCCCTTTCCCTCTGCAAGCCCCTCTTGAAAGAAAGAAAGAAAGAAAGAAAGAAAGAAAGAAAGAAAGAAAGAAAGAAAGAAAGAAAGAAAGAAAGGAGGAAGGAAGGAAGGAAGGAAGGAAGGAAAGAAAGAAAGAGAGAGAGAGAGAAAGAAAGAAAGAAAAGGAAGGGAGGAAGGAAGGAAGGAAGGAAGGAAGGAAGGAAAGAAGGAAGAGGCACAGAGAGGTCACACACAGCTAGTATGTGGTGATAGCAGAATTTGAAACCAGGCAGGTCAACTCAGTAGCCCATGTCCCAAAATCCCTACTGGCACTAAGATTTTGTGGGCTGGCAAGGTAAGGAGATTGTCTTGGTAGTAAAAAAGAATAAAGAAAAGGAAATTCTAGATGGGGTAGTAGCAGCTGATGCTAACACGAAATACATGCCCTGTTCATTTATAGACAAATCTGCGAAATAAAGGCAAGCCTAAGTACGGTTTTGATTGTCAACCTAACAATTACCAATAAAAAATAAAATCCGTAACATTGTACTGATTGATTTATAAAAATCAAGTACTAACTACCTTAAAACCAGTGAGTGTAGAGTAGCATGTACTAATTCAAAATAAACTATGACTTTTCTATCCATAAAAATAAATAAAAAATAAATAAATATAAATATAAATATAAAATAATATATAATATATAAAATAATAATTAATAATATACAATTTAATAATTATAATTATATTATAATTTATGTAATTAAATATAGTGCACCTCCCAAACTGTGATGTGATTATTTGGCCTATCGCACTTATTCACCGTCTGACTTTTTCAGCAAAAGTTAACAGGTTAATTCAGTTGCACTGTGAGCTGAAATGCTAGACAGCATCCTTGAAAATTCAGCCTTTTCTTCTTTGTAGAAGAAATCATGGGGTGCCTGCATGGCTCAGTCAGTTAGGTGGCCAGCTCTTGATTTCAGCTCAGTTCATGATCTCAGGGTCCCGGATGGAGCCCTGAGTCAGCCTCTATGCTCAGCAGGGAGTCTGCTTGAGGACTTTGCTCTCCCTCTGCCCCTCCCCTCCCCAGGCTCATGCTCAAGCACTCTCTCTGTCTAAAATAAATAAATAAATATTTTTTTAAAAAAAGAAATCAACTGCCGTAATTATAGTTTACTTAGAGTTCAACACATTTTCTGTATGTGTTTTTATAAATATAATTATATATTTATATAATGTAATATAATAATAAGATATATAAAATATATTCAGTTGAACCATAGCAAATTACCCTTTTTGTAAGCCAAAAACAGTCAAATATCAGCAACCACCTTAATATATCTTTATCCTACTAATTGAATGAGTTTTGAATTGGAAGTGTTGAAAGGACTGTCTCTTAAGCAATTAAAACACAAATTCCTAGGAAAGAGCAAGAAAAGGCTCTGAGTGGATACAAAGGGCGCTTTTCTTTGGAGATTCTGCCCATACCTACCCTTTCTAAGCACTTTGACTTCTGCTAGAAACACAACCCATGGCTCCTCAGGGCACTTGCTTCCCTCTTTCTTTTCTGGTTCAAGTATGATCAAAAAGCAAGCCCTTCTCCTTACTTCTCCTCAGCAAAGCTGAAAAAAATAGAAAGGAAACCAAAGAATGAATTAAAGCATAGATACATCTTCCCCCATGAAAAATTTTTACCAAGTCCAGCTTTCTTATCCCAACATATGTACAGATTATCAGTGCCAAACTCAGAGGTTTCGTTCAATGTGCAACCTGTCCAAAGAGACCCCTTTTAAACTTGGGGCTATTACCAAATTTCACCCCTTTCTTTGCCCCCTCTTGTCCAGCACAAGAATTGGTGTAGACTCTTTGGAGGAAGAGTGTGTTGGGGAGAAAAACAATTTCCTTTTACCCTTCTAAGTTCTTTGGCTGGTGTAATAATTAAACTGACATAAAACAGGTTAAAAGGAGAAAAACAAGCATAGGTTTAATAACATGTATACCTCCTATGTACAGGAGAGATCCAGGAGAACTGAGTAGATCCCCAAATAGCTAAAGCCAATATCTTAAGTAACATCTCCAGTTAAAGACAAAAGATGTTGGAGGTGGGGAGTCAGTTACAGGAAGTTACCAGGAAAGTGACAATAAACAAGGATGCAGTTGTTGTGCAGTTTTAAATCCTCACCTCCATTGCTAAAAGTTTCTACAGATTTAGTCATTCCCCACTTTCTGGTACAGAAAGACACCCTTACAAATAGAAATTCCCCTTATAAATGCAAATGGTAACTTCACAGATTTTTAAGAGCTTCTCCTGTGGCTGTTTCTTAAAATTAATCAGTCTAAAATAATCCTTATGCCAAAGAGGGATATTTTGGGGTGTCAAATTCTTCTCTCATGCAACTGGAAATAAAGATGGATGGCCCATACTTAGGTCAAAGGCGATTATTGTCTTTCAGACAAACTAGTGTTTATATGAATGTGGAGCTTCCCCAACCTTGCTTATGACCCCACCAATCATAGGCAATCAGCTTAAGTTTGGATTCCTGCCATAATGGCTGGAGCACATAGCACTCCAGGATGAGGATGGGGGCGCCCACCTGGACAAGCATACTTCTTCCCACCCTTCTCACACGTAGTTTCCACAGAAGACTCAGGGGAACTCTGTGGCAACTTTTATTCCTTTACCACCTTTCAGCTCTTAGCCAAATTTTACAGTACCTTCTCTTTTGGGTTCCTGGATCCACTGCCAACGCGGGAGGTGGCATTCCCCACACCAACAAGCAATTCTTGGGACACCAGCTGGCTGTCCCACAGTTCAGTTCAATTCTGAGGCTATTTACCAAGAAACAGCATCCAATTCCATGGGTTAAGGGTTCAGGCCTACAAAACTGCCTCCTGCCCACTACTTCAGATGATGGTCACCAAGTCCAAGTTGTTACTAGTGTCTGATGGACTGGCTATAAATCAGGTTCCCACAACCCTTTTCTTGGGTTCCATTAATTTGCTAGAGCAGCTCGCAGAATGGAGAAACATTTTGCTTACATGATTACCAATTTATTATAAAAGGATGTAACTCAGGAAGAACCGGATGGAAGCGACGTCGAAGGCCAGGTATGGGGAAAGGGTGCCCAGCTTCCATGCTTTTAGGATCCACCACTCTCCCACCGTCTCCATTTGTTCACCAACCCCAAAGCTCTCCCTCCTGTCCTTTGGGTTTTTACGAAGGTCTCATTACTTAGGAATGATGGATTAGATCATTGGCCATTGGCAATTGATTCAACCTAGAGCCGGTCTGCCCTTCTCCAGAGGTTTGGAGGGAAGTACTAAAACTTCTAACCTTCTAATCCTGTGGTAGGTTTCCCTGGCAACCAGCCCCCATTCTTGGGTTACTAGAGGGCCTTCCAAAAGTCTATCATTAACCTAACAAAAGGCAGCTTGATCACTCTTATCACAGGAGATACCAAGTGTTTTAGGAGCTCTGTGCCAGGAACGCGGTCCAAGACCAAATACACAGTCCTTATAAATCACAATTATCACACCTTCCAAACCTTTGAAAACAGTTTTTCAACAGCATCTGAATTTCAGAGTACATTATTCAGAAAAAGAGAAGCATGGTTGCCAACGAGCTGAGAAGCAGAGAGAACATTAGGCTTGTACCACTTAACAGTGATCCCCGCTTGTGTAACTGTAATGGCTTTATTAAGAAATGTGTTCTTGAGTACTAAACTTAATCTATCAGACAAATAAAACCACAAATTTAGTTGAACTGGAAATCACTTGTTACTTTGGCTCTTTAACTATCATTATAACATAAATTGTAACAGTTACAACCGTCTCTGGGAGTACATGGATATTTTACAGCTGTTGTAAATGAGCGTTATTACAGTTGGAGATATGTGGCTATAAAACCACAGGAAAGGTAGTTGAAGAAAGAACACCTGGTTACGTATAGGTTTCCAAGCCCTGCGTATCAAAAGGCAGAAAATATGTTCTTCACTATCACTTTTTAGGTAATAACAGCAGGTTACTGTATCCTTATGCACAACACTGCACACATTGGCTACAGATGGTTTAAAGAGTCATGATTCCCAATCTGTGTATGTCTCTATTCCCTGAATTAAACCTCCCCCTGAGACTAACAGCATTTCCTTTCAAATAATTTAAGTATTTAATCTCTAGTCTTCTGGGTAGAATTCATGGCATGGAACATTTGATACGTCACTTTTTTTTTTTGCAGAAACTCAAAATTAAGGGCAAATATTAGCTAGCTGATGAAGAAACTGAACCAAAAGAGATTTTTTTTAAAAGCAAAGTGCCGTACCCCAATAGAAAAATGAAAAAAACCTCATGAGTAGACAATTCATAGGCAACGTACATGTCACCAATAGACATTGAAAAAGATTAAATCTCACTAGTTATGAAATAAATGCAAATTTAAACCATAGTAACATACCATTTTCCCACTCTCATATTGAGAAAAGTGTACTAACAATGCTAACACTTACTTGATGCTGGTCAAGATGGAATTAGATGGATTCCCTCCCCTACTACTTAAGGGAAGTATAAATTTGTAGAAGCTTCATGCACTATAAAGTTAAATATAATTATCATGTGAGAAGACACTCTGCAGCCATTAAAATCCACATTGTAAGCATATTCAATAATACGAGGAATGCTCAAGATAAAACATTAGCTAAAAAGTAGGACATAGAAGTTTCAAGTACAATCCTAGTTGTATTTTTTGAATGTATAAACAGATCATGCATAAGAAAGATGAATGGAATGCAGCCAAGTATTAGCAGTGATTAACATTGGAGGTAATTATTTTCTTTCTATATTTCTTTATTTTCCAACTTTTCTGCAATGAGGAAACATCACTTTTTATAATGGAGAGTGGTGTTTGAGGAAATTATTCTGAAAACCAAAGTGAGCAATGGAAGACTGGACTTTGAAATGAGAATGTGGGCTTTGCAGTTGTAGGTAGAGGTGGAAAATTTTTCCCATCTTCCTTTCTAGGTTCTTTGGTTGGCCTAATAAAATTCGCATGAGACAGATTGATGAGAGAAAAACAAATTTAATTTTGTACTTGTGGAGTCTCCACCAAAACACAAGAGGCTCAAAGACAGTCAAGGCAATATGAGGCTTATATACCATCCTGAACTAAGGAATGGGAGAGGGGCCTGGCGCTTCAAAGGGGAGGAAGGTAATTCACAGGACAAGAATAAGAGGAGATGTGGGTGCCTGGCTGGCTCTGTGGGTTAAAAGCCTCCGCCTTCAGCTCAGGTCATGATCTCAGGGTCCTGGGATTGAACCCCGCATTGGGGTCCCTGCTCAGCAGGGATCCTGCTTCCTCCTCTCTCTCTGCCTGCCTCTCGGCCTGCTTGTGATCTCTCTCTCTCTCTCTCTCTCTCTCTCTCTCTCTCTCTCTCTCTCTGCCATATAAATAAATAAAATCTTTTTAAAAAAAAGAATAAGAGAAGAAGTTTTGTAATTAGATGTTTGTTCTGCCATACACACAGGTTATTCAAATACAAAGTAATCTCAGGTAATAGCTCTCTTCCGAGCCAGACCCCCTATCTAAATTCTTTTAGGTGGTTAAGGAAGAGGTGAAAGTTTTTCCTGAGGCTGCTGGGTCTTGACTCACCTCAGCTAAAAATAATACACATGCCAAAGTGGCACGTTTTGGGTGGCATATCCTACCCCCCTTCACGGTTGTCTGGCCACTAAGATAAAAAATTCTGTTTGGATTTTATATGTGGAATCATAAAAAAAATAAACTGAATTCAGATACGGAGAACAGATTGGTGTTTGTGGGGCAGGGGGTGGGGAGCCATGAGGGAAATAGGTGGTAGTGGGGATGCAATGGGCAGCATGGTGACTATAGTTAATAATACTGTATCGTATATTTGAAAGTTGCTGAGAGAGTAGATCTTTTTTTTAAGATTTTATTTATTTATATGAGAGAGAGAAAGAGTACAAGCAGGGTGAAGGGCAGAGGGAGAAGCAGACTCTCCTCTGAGCACGGAGCCTGATGAGGGACCCCGGATCATGACCTGAGCTAAAGGCAGACACTTAACTGACTGAGCCACCCAGGTGCCCCTGAGAGAGTAGATCTTAAAAGTTCTCGTCACAAGAAAAAAAATTGTAACGTGTGCGGTGATGGATGTTAACTAGACTTACTGTGGTGATCATTTCACAATATATACAAATATTGAATCTTTGTGCTATACACCTGAAACTATTATAATGTTATATGTCAATTATATCTCAGTTTAAAAAATAAAATTTTTTCCATAAAAATATTTTTTAAAAAAACTGTTTTTGAATCGAGATTCTAAAATTGGACTCTTGAAACCCCTCGAGGTTTCACGGTTGGGTTTCAGAGCCCCCTTGAGATTTTATTTATAATGTACATACATGTCTGTGTTTAAGTGCATTTTTCTGGGGACACAGTATGTAGCTTTCAGATATTTAAAAGGATAGCTGACCACAAAAATTAATAATGAACATAAAGTTTAGCTGAGTAGTGAGTGAATCAGTTTAGTTCAACTATGATAAGGTAGTCAAGCCCTAATGTTGGTTTTCTTCTCCGTTCCTCATTAGCTAGATATTTAACATTCTGTTCTGGATCATGTTAACAATTTCTACAGATATGGATCTAGTACACCAAACTACAAGCACCTTGGAATCTGACACATGGACCTACTGAAAAGCCTAACCTAAATGGGAAAAGTGATCATTGTATTTTTAAAATGACAATTACCAATATTATTTTTACATTTCACCAGGTACCTATATATGTAATCTTATTTAATTCTTAGCACAACTCTGTAGTATGAAGTGGTAATATCACTTCCATTTCACAGTTAAGTAAACTAAGCCCCTGATAGAAGAAATGACTGGTGCACAGACAAGCAGCTAGTGAAATGGCTCCTGACTCCCGGGCCACTGCTGTTGACACTTCTCAAAGTCTCTGCTTTTTTCTTTGAAGGAGAGCAGAATTTGCTACCCTAAAATATGCCTTTTTTGGCATAAAGATTATTTTAGGCTGATTTTTTTTTCTGAGAGTGTATGTGCCTGTGTGCGGCAGAGGGCAGGGGGGGAGAGAGAATCCCCACCAAGCTCCACACTCAGGGCCAAGAGTTTCACAAGAAGCTTGATCCCACCAGGTCGAGATCATGATCCCAAGATTATGACCAGTGGGCCGCTTAGCGGACTGAGCCATGCAGGCATCCCTGGGCTGATTTTAAGAAATGGCACAGAAGCTCTGAAAACTGAGTAGAAGTTAACCCTTTTGTAAGAGGCATCTATGTTTGTAAAGGAAAGCTCCATTGCAGGGGTGTCTTCCTCTCTGTACCAGAAAGGGGAGGATGGCTCTATGTCTCTAGAAACTCTTACCCGTGGAAAAGGCGAGGAGCTAAATCTGCATAAAACCATACCTGGTTTCCTGTACTCTGCCTGGAAACCTCCCATAACTGGCCTTCCCTTCTCCCCACCCCCAACATCTTCTTTTGTCTTTAGTTCCATGTGGATTTAAGGTGGTGGGCTTCATGATTGTGAATGCCCTTGATGAGAGGAACCAAAGCAGTGCTTAAAATGTGTCTCATATCTGTTTTGTAGGCCCATAACCGAAACCTGCTCTCCATAGATTTTGATCATATAACTCGCACGGGAAAGATCTACGATGACCACCGGAAATTCACCCTTCGAATTCTTTATGACCAGACTGGACGACCTATTCTGTGGTCTCCTGTAAGCAGATATAACGAAGTGAACATCACATATTCACCTTCAGGATTGGTGACATTTATTCAGAGAGGGACGTGGAATGAAAAAATGGAATATGACCAGAGTGGAAAAATAATTTCGAGAACTTGGGCTGATGGGAAAATTTGGAGCTATACCTACTTAGAAAAGGTAAGTATGTAGGAAACATAAACTAGTTTTGAGTTTCTGAATGAGAATATTGAAAATGGCCCTAAATTATCAATCTTGGTGAAGAGACCTACAGGAGAAAAGTCTGTTCTGGCTGTTCTGCCCTGTAGAAGTAAAAACAACAACAAAATGTATCTATAAGATAAGCTGTTTTTCTGCTAAAAACTTTCCCCAACCCCACGCTTTTCCAGGTACTCATTCAAACTGAAGTCAGGATAATGGCTTAGCTTTCTCCTCATTTGAGCATATTTGTTCATGCTCTTGAAAAGGTATCCTTATTATTATGAAAGCTCATACTGAGGTAAAATAGGTAGAAAATTATAAAATTGTGTGTTAATGTATCTCAGCTCTGGAGAAGAGCCTCTTAGAGGATGAGGAATTCTAATTTTGTTGGTATAATCAGTGAAGTTTTAGTAGGTATACATTTGAGGACTAATTTTCACAAGTAATCAGTCTGAGAAAATGGTGGCAGTGGGGCCTTATTGGTAATAGTCCTTTGTGTGTACTGTGCGTCTCCAGCAGCACCTGTAATAGGAGCTTGTGGGCTCCTGTCTGGTGAAAATAGACGAGGATTTTAATCCCACCCTCAGAACCATTCGTCAAACAGCCCCCACAGGACAAAATGGTTTCTGGCCAGATCAGTAGCAGACAACAAGAGAGAATGATTTCCATCCACCATCTCAATTTCTGATGTCCTAAGGTGGTGTCTCTTATTTCCCAAATCTGCCCATTCAACCGAATTCATCAGTCCCGAATTAATTTCTGGGAAAACTGAAAAAATGCTTTCCCTTGAGGATTCAAGGGTAATCAGTGCAAGCTAACCCCTAGAAGTTCTTACAGAAGTCATAGAAGCTCATAGTTCACATGACAGAATTTCACTATTTGTACCCAATAATGTCAGGCCTTTTTGATACACTCCCCAAAGTTTTTTGGGGAAAAAGTGTGCCAGTGGTTGTATGTCATTATAAAACTATAATACAACTTCTCAGGGGCAGTTGCTGGGGAACTTGCCAAGTTGGAAATCCCTAGGAGATAAAGCAGAATTCCACTTGGGAACCAGGGTAAAGAAGAGAGTCCTCTGCTGTATCCATCCCTTGTCTGCTGAAGAAATAGGTCAAATCTATCATCTCTACACTGGGAACATCTGAATCTTATAGAGTGGGTCCTTCCTCTTGAATTTTGGTAATAAGAATGATTTGCAAAATCCTGTGGCTCATGTCCACAAAGTACTAAACTTGGTACAAAATTCCCTGAATCCAAATATTTGGTGGTATGTTTACAGGGACAGCGCATGCACAAATGACCTTCGTATGAAAAAAAGATACCACTGATTATTAGATTATAGGCTGATTTGTTTTTCAAGGAATGAGGATGGGTTTGCACTAAAGCTTCCACAGGTCATACATGTGGGTAGTGCAGTAGCTAACACTCCCTAGGAGTGTGCATGGGTTTGAACTCATAACCCCAACTTCATTAGTACCATAGTCTGGCCACTGAGCTCTATATAACTGCCTGTAGACAGTTGCATCTGAGTTTCTAAGACTTTTTCTTTATGCTGCCTATACAATAACAAAGGAACCTATTGAAAACTTACATTTTAGCTCTTCATGCAGCCTCTTTGACACCAATGAAGCAATTTTATTGCTTCTCTTTTCTGAATTAACTGATTATTTCAACAAACTTTCCTGAGCAAAGAATCACGTGAAGGAAACTTCAGGTAATGTTCTCTTTGCTACAGAAACTGAGTTGGCAATCTCTTTAAAAACAAAGAAAACTCGATGAGACTGCCGGTGTCTGCAGCAGACAGAAATAAGACCTGACCGATATATCACATATCAAGAGAAGCCCTAGTGACTTCCAAAGACTAGTTCACTGACTAGTGAGACAAGCTGGATCTCTTGTGCCTTTTAGTTGACTTTTGTCCCTTTCTTGAGTTCACATTTAATTTGTTCTCTAATTAAAAAGTAGCCGTAGGGCTCCTGGGTGGCTCAGTCAGTTAAGTGACTCTTGATCTCAGCTCAGGTCTTGATCTCAGGTTTGGGAGCTCAAGCTCCGTGTTCGGCTTATCGCTGGGTGTGGAGCCTACATAAAAAAAAAAAAGGATAGCACTTGTTTTTAGCCCATAATATGATAAACAATTGTATTACGCAAAACTCAGAACCAGCAAAACACACAACTATGGAACAGTTCTTTACTTTCCAAAAATCACTTATTATGAGATTGATTTTATTAACGTTATAATTACCAGTAATAATAACTAATCCACTTGAATAGATATGATGGTTAAATGAAATAACTGGCTATAAATCACCCAGAACATCTAACCATAAAATAAGTTAGTTTCTTTCCATTTACATCATGCATTATAGCATTTATTTTTCAGTCACTAACAAATGCTACTTACTTACTGCTACTTGAAGGAAAATTAAAACAAGAAAGAACAGAAGGAAGGAAAGGAGGAAGGGAAATGAAGGAAGGAAGAAAGAAGAAAATTAAGGCATTTTTGAAATTGTGATTCTAAAAAATAAAAAGGGAAAGAATATTGAATTTACCAAAATCCAATGTACATTTAACTTTTGCAGTGAGGTGATGAAGTTCTGTGTCTTCCTGTGCTCTTTTCAGTCCTCTCTGTAACATGGCCTTTGCTGCCACATTCTTTCACTATGTCTGGGGCAGAGCAAAGACAAAGAGACTGGCTCTTGTAGTATATTTTAAAGTAAGAATTCTCAAGCTTGAAAATGTATCTCATTTTATGCCTCAAAATACCTCTGTAAATTTGCTTGCCATTCCTATACCATGATATATTTAAAAGCAACACCAAATATTTCGCCTTCATGTGCACAAATGTTATAGAAATCGCGTGACTTACTCTAGAGCAAGTGCAAGTTATGTGTATCATTTTCATGCACAATGGTCTGCAGCCATTAGGAGAAAAATAATTATTTAGGTAATAGCTGTGGTTGCTTAAATGATCTCTTCTCTATTAAAAAAATCAGTTATTGTTTCTTAAATTTTCTCTATGTGGTCATTAATTCTCTATCTTGATTTATTAGACTTCTCCGAGTTAATTGTATTTTGAAGACTTGTGGGGCTAAAATTTTGTATTACAGTAAATGTAAATCTTTCGGTTTCCTAAAACCGTTCTTAAGGACTTCATTTTTAAAATGCATTTAAATATATTTTATAATCATTTAATAACATGCTTTAGTCTGATACATTTACACAAAATTGCCTCTTTGGGGCTGAAATTTTCAAAGGCTGCCTATAGGGATACAATGCAGGTTGCCTTGAGCTTCCAGGTGGCCCCACACTGCCATCCCGTGGTTATTCGAGTGCTTTCACTTTTCAAATTTCTACCATCACTCATTTCTATTCTTGTTCAAACGCATATACATGCTTGCTTTTTTTTCTTCTTTACAATGATCTCTTTTAGGAATTCACAAGTCATTAAAAAATACAAAGTCTCCCACTCTATTGTTCGGACTCAGAAGAAATGGCCTTTTTTCCTGCCATAGCAGCACTGCGGGCGCTGGATGGACTCATAAGCATTGTTTTTGAACAAACTGATAATAATGCCCACCCAAAGTGAAAAAGCAGCCAAGTGAGAGCTAAATGGCATTCTGGCAACACAACAGTTACATTCACGAGATTTCTAATCATGTCATCCACATGCTTGCCATTGCCAGAAAGCTTTAAAACAGGCCAGGGAGCTTTTGAGACGGCACAGCGTGGGCAGCACCTAGGACAGGGTCCGGCCCCGGTTCACTGCAGCGCGATGGCTGAGACAGGGGAGAGAACACAATGGCGATGTGCTATAAATGTTTGGCACGGCACGCACAGCGACTGGAAAAGGCATGGCCCGGGCAGGCTGGTACTAGATAATGTGTGGGAGCCATATGGTGATTGTCCCTGGCCCGCATCACAGGTGACAGATGTCATTCGTTCATGGCAAACTGACAGAAGAGCTGAGAAAAAGAGAAAAGAGCTGAGAAGTCCGACTTTGAGCAGAGAACTAATACAAAGGCATTTTCACCAGCTCCCCCAGGTTATGTTGGTTCTGTCTTGGTCAAAGAGGTGGTTCTCCCTTCATGTCCTCATGCCAAGCCTCCCGCCTCTGTTCAGCGGGAGTTTCAGAGCTGCAGGTTGTCCCCTGTTGATGAGGTGACAGGCTTGCGGCACACCTCTTTGTACCCTCAAGGTAGAGTACTTAGTGGGAGAAAACAGAAAGGAGGAACAAACAATTGAGTAACTGCGGATTTTGACTTCACAGTACTGACATATGATTCAAAATCAATAATTCTCAGAAGGCAGGGGAGATGTGCAGTTCCAAGAAATAGATTTAATACTAGAATATAACTTCATATTTAAAAGAGAGAAGCATACATTATATGCGCTTCTGTAATTTATAGTCATAAATATTTATGTAATTTATGTTTAGAAAATGAAAAGATACCTATTGTTTTCATAACACAAACTTGAGAAAATAAAAAACTCAACTAAATCCCTTTGCCTGATAAGGTAATTCTCAAGAAGGGAGGGGTAAAGCTTCCTTAGAGAGTTATATCAGAGTGTCCAGGGTGAGCATTTTTAATTTTTCACTTAGAAATAGGACTGAGTTCTCTGTAAAATGGTGTTCCTTTTATGTTTGTATTTAAAGTTAAATAAGGTAAACCAGTATCAGTGAAATACCTAATCACACGTGAGGCATTATACCTCAACAGATAACTGTTTCTGAAATACAGATCAGTTGGGAGGAAAGAGGTTGCATATCCAGAGAATTCCTCACTTTTTAATGGCATGTTCCCCTAATATAGTTCAAAACATGAATTGCTTGTCAACCGTACTCAGTTTTTTTAAAAATGTCAACTCTAAGGGCTCCTGGCCGGCTCAGTTGATAGAACATGAGACTCTTGATCTCAGGGTTGTGAGTTAGAGCCCCCACGTTGGGTGTGGAGATTACTTAAAAATAAAATCCTTTTAAAAAATTTCAACACATACTCAAAATATAAATAAACATGAATTGCAAAGGAATAATTAGAATATATTATATACAAACCTTTGAGGAAGACTTTACAACTACATGAAGTCAATAAATGCTTTTCAGTGACCATAACTCAGTATGTGGCATGCCCTCCCCTCCATTTACCTCCCTCCAACCCATCTCCACATGGATGTAACTCCACAAACAGTAACCCTTCTGGAATACGGACTTGGTGGTTTCTTCCAGTTCTGCAAGCACCCTGTCCTTCAACTTGGCTTTCAGTGGTTCCCTGTTGCCAACACGTTTAAGTTCAGCCTCCCTAGCATGGCTTAGAAAGCCTAACATGATCTGGACCCAGCCTACTTAACTGGCCTCATCTCTTGCCAACCCCCCGTACCCAACACCCACCCTCTGGCCACACAAAATTCCTCTCATTCTGTGAAAAGCCATGTTCTCTTTCTTATCCAGACCCTCACAATGCTGTGCCCTCTGTCAGGAGTACTCTCTCCCTCCCCTGCTCCCCCCACCTCCTTGCCTTCAATCCCAGCCAAGTCCTAGTCATCCTTTAGGTCTCAACTCGGATGTCGCTTTCTCCAGGCAGCCTTTCCTGACCTCTTAAGTCGGGCCAAGGTTTTTATTCTTCCTCTGCTCCCATAAGCACCCTGTTCTTCCTGTCATAACACTCTGCACAATATATTGCAATTGCTTGGTTGCTTGTCTTTCTCCTCCATTGAACTGTAAGCTCTACGAGGATCGACACCGTGACTGCCTACTACTATATCCACTAGGGTCCACCTCAGTGCCTGGCACATAGCAAGGGCCCCATAAATCTGTGCTGAATGGATGAATGTGTTTCTTTAATCTCCTTTAATCTCCTCAACTTCAGTGGTATGTATTAAACCACTTTGCCTTTGTCTCCTTTCAGTCTGTGATGCTTCTGTTACACAGCCAGCGGCGCTACATCTTTGAGTACGACCAATCGGATTGTCTGCTCTCGGTCACCATGCCGAGTATGGTGCGCCACAGCCTACAAACCATGCTTTCAGTGGGCTACTACCGGAACATCTACACCCCGCCAGACAGTAGCACTTCTTTTATCCAAGACTATAGTCGAGATGGCCGACTGCTACAGACCCTGCATCTGGGAACAGGGCGCAGAGTTTTGTACAAATACACCAAGCAAGCAAGGCTGTCTGAGATTCTCTATGATACCACTCAGGTCACATTAACATATGAAGAGTCTTCTGGAGTCATTAAGACAATACACCTGATGCACGACGGCTTCATTTGCACAATCAGATACAGGCAAACAGGTTTGTTGTGAAAGGGTGCCGATGGGTACAACCGTATGGGTCAGTATTTTCTTACGACATTTTTGCTGGCCACAGGGTGAAATAGAAGCACTGACCTGTACACATCCAATCCCATAAACATTCACTTTGGTTGTTAAATTATCTTCCGTTGGAAATTAAACACCTATTACAGACTGCATGAAAGCTGATTCCTTAAAAACCTACCCTGCATTTCTCTGTCTCTGTCTCAGCTCTCAGAAAAGCTGAGATCTAAGAACCTCGTCCAACCGTGTGCTCCTTCCTAAGTCACTACCAGATCTTCCCAGAGATGCAGTGCAAGAGTTGATCCTCCCTGAAACGAGCTCAAGCCCCATGTAACCTCTATAAGCCTCAGGGGATGGCAAAATATCTTCAAAAGTCAGGACTTTTGAATATATTTCACCCTTTGGGCTTAGCTCTTAAAATGCCCAAAGTCAGTTACCTTAATGCTGGATTTGTCAACACCTGACCTGCTGACTTTATAGCAGACCGAATAGCATAAACAAATTGAAAAGTATTTTCGTCACTGATAATAACAAGAAAACATGTTGATAAAATCAGTTTCATCACCCCAAGTCACTGGATGGGCTGTTACTCAAATAGTTCCTATAATTAAATTATTCTCTAACATAGCGTACAATACCTTTTTTGTACTTACTGACCACAACTGTGAGAGTATGTATCTATGAGATGATATGCCCAGGCATGAGGTATCAGAGGTCAATCTCTAATATCTTATTTTGAATGTAGAAGCATCACTACTAAAGACATTGACACTAGATCTTTCTGAATGCTCAACAGTATACATGTAGCTCTGTTCTCACTGTTTTTATTTGGATTCCTCAGGACCTCTTATTGGACGCCAGATCTTCAGATTCAGCGAAGAAGGGCTGGTGAATGCTCGGTTTGACTACAGCTACAACAATTTCCGAGTCACCAGCATGCAAGCTGTGATCAATGAAACCCCTTTGCCCATAGATCTGTACCGATATGTTGATGTTTCTGGTAGAACAGAGCAGTTTGGAAAATTCAGTGTCATTAATTACGATTTAAATCAGGTCATAACGACTACAGTGATGAAGCACACCAAGATCTTCAGTGCCAACGGACAAGTTATTGAAGTCCAATATGAAATCCTAAAGGCCATTGCCTACTGGATGACTATTCAATATGATAATATGGGGCGTATGGTGATATGTGATATAAGAGTGGGAGTAGATGCCAACATAACAAGATACTTCTATGAATATGATGCTGATGGGCAACTTCAAACTGTTTCTGTAAATGACAAAACCCAGTGGCGTTATAGTTATGATCTCAATGGAAATATCAACCTCTTAAGCCATGGGAATAGTGCTCGTCTTACTCCTCTCCGATATGACCTCCGAGACCGTATCACCAGACTAGGAGAAATTCAGTATAAAATGGATGAAGATGGCTTTCTGAGGCAGAGGGGAAATGACATATTTGAATATAATTCTAATGGTTTGTTGCAGAAAGCCTACAATAAGGCTTCTGGCTGGACCGTGCAGTATTACTATGATGGGCTTGGGCGACGTGTCGCCAGTAAGTCCAGCCTAGGGCAGCACCTTCAGTTCTTTTATGCAGACCTTGCCAACCCCATAAGAGTTACTCATTTGTACAACCACACAAGCTCAGAGATTACATCCCTGTATTATGATCTCCAAGGTCACCTTATTGCCATGGAGCTAAGCAGTGGTGAAGAATATTATGTAGCTTGTGATAATACGGGCACCCCACTGGCTGTGTTCAGCAGTCGAGGTCAGGTGATAAAAGAGATATTGTACACACCTTATGGAGATATCTATCATGACACTTACCCTGACTTTCAGGTCATCATTGGTTTTCATGGAGGACTCTATGATTTGCTCACTAAATTAGTGCACCTGGGGCAAAGAGATTATGACGTTGTTGCTGGCAGGTGGACAACGCCTAATCATCACATATGGAAACAGTTGAACCTCCTTCCTAAACCATTCAACCTCTACTCCTTTGAAAATAACTACCCAGTTGGCAAAATTCAAGATGTTGCAAAGTATACCACAGGTATAAAACTTCACACTAAACTCGAAATAACTGCGTGGTGTTTATCACGTAATCTCAGTGCCTCTGTAAATATGCTTCCTCTTCCTGCCAGTTAGCCCACAAGTTGCTGTGCAGTCACTCTCTTCCTTAGTCTTCTAGAGTGAGTGCAACTATGCAAGTGGCATAAAACATGACGTTTTTGCATCCCAAGACAACTTTTCTTTTCTTTTAAGCTTTCTGTTTGTAAACTTCACTCTTAAAAGCTTATGCGAGGAGGCCCTGGGTGGCTCAGACAGTTAAGCGTCTGCCTTCGGCTTCAGGTCATGACCTCGGGGTCCTGGCAACGAGCCCCGTGTGGGGCTCTCGGCTCAGCGGGGAGTCTGCTTCCCCCTCTCGCTTTCCCTCTCCCCCTGCTTGTGCTTGCTCTCTCTCTCTCAAATAAATAAATAAAATCTTTTTTTAAAAAAAAGCTTATCTGCATAATTTCATAAAGGAAAAATTCAGGATTATGTTCATCAGATAAATCTAATATTGTGGTCTGTGTGGCCTCAGTACCATTACCCAATTAAGAGTTTCAGTGCTGTAAACTGAACCTATCTCTGTGATTATCCATGAATCAAAAGGTTTCCCTGAAGAGACAGGATCATATGTTTTTGAGCGGGTGATAGAAGGGGGAGTTTTATCCCTAACTTCCCATTTGCTGAACATTTTGAAGGCAGGAGAGATATTGTTCAGGCTTTCCACAAAAGTTGTAAAGTATGGGATTCTTCATTTTTTTTCTTTTATATTTTTGTGCCTCACAGACATTGGAAGTTGGTTAGAGCTGTTTGGTTTCCAGTTACACAATGTCCTACCTGGATTTCCCAAACCAGAATTAGAAAATTTGGAATTAACTTATGAGCTTCTACAACTTCAGACAAAAACTCAAGAGTGGGATCCTGGAAAGGTTTGTAAAAATTTTACCATCTCTATTTATAAAAAAAAAAACAGAAGAGCATCCAACACCATAAAATGGCATTAACATATACTGGCTTACTTATTTTTGAGTTGTCTGGAATATTCACTGAAGTGTCCACATTTAATGAGGAGGTAGAAAAAAGCTTCCATGAGGAAAGGATCAGGGAATTGGAGCTTTTAGAAAAGACTAACATGGGATTTGATGACCTGCTACAGTAGACAAACAGGAGAAACTAAATTTTTAAAATTCTGGATCGGGCTACCAAGGGCAATTATGGATTCTGTATAGAGAAAACTGTTCACTGATGGACATAAAAGCTTCAGATTTCCAACAGCGAAATAATTTAGGATGTAGTACTTTAAAAGCCTGGGAAGAACAGAATTAAATTGTTCTGACAAAGAAAAAGTATGTAAGAGCAATGAAGTAAAAATAATAAATACTATAGGGATAAAGTCTCTGGGAAAATGGGAATACAAAACAATTCACAGTTCAGCAGATAATGTCATCAAGAGTATGAGGTACAAATGAAAACAAGAAGTAACTTTTTCTTTCAATTGAAGGAAATGAAGGAGTGTGTCTTTGCAGGAAAAAAAAAACTACTTCAGCAAACTAAAACTGAATTTTGGATGGAGGGCTTGAAATTTAAATTAGGGGTGCCTGGATGGCTTAGCTGGTTAAACATCTGCCTTCAGGTCAGGTCATGATCCTGGGGTCCTGGAGTCCAGTCCGGCCCCTTGCTCAGCAGGAAGTCTGCTTCTCCCTCACCCTCTGCCCCTTGACCCCCGCTTCCCCCTCTCGTGTTCTCTCTCTCTCAAATAAAATCTTTTTTAAAAATTTTAAGGGAAAGGCAAATTTAAATAGGTACTATAGGCTTATTCTGTGTTGTAAACACATATAATATGTAAAAGTAATTTTATAATTAAAAAGTAATTAACAGTCCTCTTTATAATTAAAAGTCCTTTTAAAAAGTTAATCAAAAATTTAAAATTGCCAAAGCTTTGTTGTGGGTACTTGGAGGTTCATTATTCTCTTCTCTTTATTTCCTAATATGTTTGAAAATGCCCATAATAAAAAGGGGTATTTTTTAAGCCCACGTAAGAAGATCAGTGAACTTCTTGCTGATTTGCTGTGGTTATTTAGTAGGTCATAATCTGTTTAAAAGCAAGAATAATGCCGTAAGCCTTCTCTACTCCTCACTGTGGCTGCTGTATCACGCCACACAGAGTAACAAACAGCTAGTCAGTATTAGTTAAATTGGTGAAGTTGCAATGTCTTTGTTTCGGGAGAGCTGGACCCCACTTAACTTGAAGTGATGTCTAATTCTGAGATTCTGTGATACCACGTTTGAAAAATCCTTCCTTATGCTTAACTCATCAAGACCTCAAGAAGTATATGCCAGGTGACCAGGTAACCTGTTAGTCTTGTCTCTGCCAAATCTCTGATGAAGAGATTCCAATTTCGGCTTATTGTGAAATCACTCACCAGCACAGTAAAACAAGAAGGTGCTGTTCACAATCACCAAGCATTTGCACTGTGCCTTTCTTCTTTCCTAGACCATTTTAGGGATTCAGTGTGAGCTCCAGAAACAGCTCAGGAATTTCATTTCCTTGGACCAACTTCCTATGACTCCCCGATACAACGATGGACGGTGCCTTGAAGGAGGGAAGCAACCAAGGTTTGCTGCTGTTCCTTCTGTTTTTGGAAAAGGTATAAAATTCGCCATCAAGGATGGCGTAGTAACAGCCGATATTATAGGAGTAGCGAATGAAGATAGCAGGCGGCTGGCTGCCATTCTCAATAATGCCCATTACCTGGAAAACCTACATTTTACCATAGAGGGGAGGGACACTCACTACTTCGTTAAGCTTGGGTCTCTGGAGGAAGACCTGGTGCTCATCGGTAACACCGGGGGGAGGCGGATTCTAGAGAATGGTGTCAATGTCACTGTGTCCCAGATGACTTCGGTGTTGAATGGGAGGACTAGACGGTTTGCGGATATCCAGCTCCAGCACGGGGCTCTGTGCTTTAACATCCGGTATGGGACAACTGTCGAAGAGGAAAAGAATCACGTGTTGGAGATCGCCCGACAACGCGCTGTGGCCCAGGCCTGGACTAAGGAACAGAGAAGGCTGCAGGAAGGAGAGGAGGGCATTCGAGCATGGACAGAGGGGGAAAAGCAGCAGCTTCTGAGCACTGGGAGGGTACAGGGTTATGATGGGTATTTCGTTTTGTCTGTTGAGCAGTATTTAGAACTTTCTGACAGTGCCAACAATATTCACTTTATGAGACAGAGCGAAATAGGCAGGAGGTAACGAAAAAAATCTCTGCCTTTGCGTCACCAAAGACTGCCTGTTTTTAAAACATAAAATGGTTTATTGTATTGGTTTTCTAGATCAGAACTCTGTATATGTAAATATGGAGGAAAAACATATCCAACTGCCTTTCAATGTGACAGAAGATGGTATTTTAATATTGTTTGTTTAAACTCTTTAAGAAATGACAGAGATTTTTAGTTCTTGTGTGGCAGTATTCAAAATAACACAAGTAAAACAGCTAAAAAAAAAGTTTTCAGAAAGCACCACTTTAAATTCGTCGAGTCATGCATATGTTCAAATATAAAGGACCCAAGGTTCTCTATCTCTATTGTGACACGAAATTTCACGTTTACCTGTTGGCAGAACTTGTGGGCTATTTGAAAATGTGGTGCAATAGTATTCTGAACCTTGCATTTCGAAAGACTGCCAGCCCTTTCACATTTTCCACATCCGTTATGGGAAACTTACAAAGAAGTGTAAAATGTCCTCAGCCACCATCTCCCAGAGTCAGGACCCATTCGCCCTTCCTCCCTGATTACTACTCCTTGCTTGGTAAAGTAAATGCCATGTTATTGTGCCGTGTTTTGGCATGTGGTGGCTGGATTCGGCCTACCACACTTCCCTGGGGGTGTGGTAACCAGACCGAGTGGCCACTATTTGCTTGTGTGTTCATGATACCAAGACAGCTGGCCAGTGTAACTTCTCCCACACAACCTGTTTTGACTACTTTTTTTTTTTTTTTTACCAAATTGTAAGCATAGCTTTTATTAACCTGGGTAAGAAGTTCTCCTTTATATACAGGGTGTGTTTTTGGTTAGAGTTTCACATTAGTCATTCTGTATTGATACACTAATCCAGTGGTTTTGTGCACATGAAAGGTAATTTACTACAAATGATTCTGGTACAAAAAAATGGAAGAGGCTTTAGCAGGCATACGTGCCTGGGACACCAATAAATACGTTCACTACTACCGCAGAAATTCACAAGAGCCAAAACATTTATAAAAACAGACCTAGTACTAAGACAAAAGGGAAGTACCAACGGGAAGACCAAACCAAACATCACAGCAGTTGCCGTCACATTGACTCATCCCACTTAGATATATCTTTCAGATGTACAATTTTGTATTGAACATCTCTCAGCCACAGTCGGGAAATTCAATTAAGCGAACCCTTTCCGATCTAAAACATTTCGACTCATTATAGAGAGGCAGACTGTTTTTTTACTAAAATAATTTATACGGTTAGTTATTTTAGTTCTCTGTCTTCACCCATTTATTTTGATTTAATCATCTGTCCTGCCTGGGAAAATAACTGTTTTCCGGGAAGGGTTATTTTGTTCCGTGATCAGTTAAACTTTGGAAAAAGATAAGGATTAGTGGTAACCTCAGCTGCAGTTTCTCAATCTTTACAAATCCTGTAGTAAAAAGAAGCCCCTTGGTGAGCTGCGAGATTTGTGCCCAGTGACAAAGAGACAGTTGGTAAAAACGCTGTGTAATTGTAAGTTACCACAAATGAAAATACATGACAGCACAATGTGGCCTGTTGAAAATTCCCCTGAGCCAGCTTCACCATCTTTCATCACCGGGTTTGCACGTTCGCTAGGTCTGAAGGAGAATTTATGATGGAATGTTACAGTTTGGATTCTTTTCAGCTACTACCTAAATGGAGTGTGGGGTCCTTGCCTTGCTATGTGATGAGAGTCTTCTCTGAAAATATGCAAAGTCAGAATTCAGACTCCTGTTAAGTTTTTTAAAGAGTCTGACTCCTTACTCCACCAAGTAGAAGGAGGGAAAGGCAAGGGCCTGCACACGGCAGGGAAGGGTGGATCCAAACGTTTCATTTTCAAACACTTCACATTGGGATTACCACATTCTTACACATGTATTCCAAGAGAAAAAGAGAGAAAGACAGAGAGAGAGAGAATTCATGATGAACTCCTCTCTCTTTTTAATTGGAAGCACACCAGCTCAGGAGATTACTGATACAGACTACAATCATATTACTGTGTTGTTTGTTTTTCCTCCTCCCCAAATCAGGCCTGTGTTAGTGGTACAGTATTTATTCAGGACGGGATTCTAAAATTATGATCAAACTTGTTGAAAATTTGAATACCTCCACACTAGCCTAAAAATGGACCTTAAGTTCCTAGATCCTCTGATGTTCTTTTAAATCAATGGAAAAATAATTTGCAAACTGTATATAGAGAGTGCATTCATAAATGTGATGATGTATTTTATCACTAATCCAAGATGTCAATATTAGAGTCTATTTTGCTTATATTTTAAGCGATTATTATACTTTTTTGCAATTCACTGATGATGTATCATTTTCAAACTGCTTTAAATATCCATTAGAAACAAATATTTGAAGCTTTTACTTAATAGTAATTACCTTGAACTGTGCATTTCTAGTTTGTAATACATATTTATTTAGTTTGTGCCTTTAGTTTCTTAAAGTTATACTTGTATTATATTCAGGAAATGCACTTTTTATCACTTACAGTTGTGGTTTTAATACTGCCTTGAACTACTCTTATTCTCTTCTCCACTTCCAAAGTTTTTGGGAGGAAAGAGGAAAAAAACCCAAAAGGTTACCACCAATGAATAGTAAATCTAAGAGAAACATTTTGGCATTTCTTAATAAGAACGTGGAGATACTGGGTACATTGTTCAGCTGAATACAAAGAATGCCTTCATCGTTTTGTAATTCTGAAGTCTAACTTAATGAAAGAACAATTTGTTTGCATTTCCTGATGAAAGTAAATGCATCTTAAAGAGAAATAGTTGAATTTCTCATACCCAGAGCACAGGCAGCTGACACTGCACAGCCACACACCTTTCAAGTACGTTCGAATGAGAGCACGCTGGTTGGGGCTCTCGTGAAGAACATTCTGGGCTGGAGGCAGGGAATACTCTGTGATTGTTTCTTTTTCCTAGTTAGGCCCATTTTATTTGCGCTGCTTTGTTTTGTTTCGTTTTGTTTTTCTCTTGCGCTACGGTCTAGAGATCCAAATGAACTGCAAGGTTTGCAGTTTAACAGATATTTAAATACATTTGTTTTTAGTTGTTATTCTAATCATTATTGATTAGAAGCATGACTCCTGAAGGAAAGGGAAATAAAGCCCAATTCATTCCAATTTCTAGCAAAACACTCACCATATAAATAAGCATATGTTTTATTTTTAACCCAGCAAAATACTGTATAAAATAAGTGCGTCCTTTACTGTCAATTTATCTAGGAGCTCTATACTATATAGACTATATATATATATATAAAATATAATATATATACAACATAGCCAAATGTATAAAAACTTGACAATGTATAATTTGGAATTCACATGCTAACTACTGAGAGAGGTATAAAATTGAATGATAATTTTTCTAAGATTTTTCTTTTTCATAACTGTTGGCACAGTTTCAAGCATTCTATCATGTTGTTCCTACTCTTTCTTTTCTTTCCTTTTTTTAAGATCTATTTTTAACCAGACCAAGCCCCACTGTAACATCACCTGAGAGAGGGTGAAGTTTTTGCATTTATAAAGATACATTCCTGTAAGGGCAATTGTAATGGAAGCAAAAGTACAGTAATCAAGTACTGAAAGACACTTTGGGAGAGACTGGAGTATATTCTAGCTTGTGGAAAGACAGAAGGCTAGAGATTGGATGCCACATTCTTGTTTTCTTGGAGGAACTCACATACACATAGCTGACCTGACTAATACTTCAGATCTCAGACTGCTCTTCCACAGCCTTCTGTAAGGTTCTTTATTCTGCAAAAGAAAAACAAAAAAAACAAAAAACAAAAAACAACCAAAAAAACCATAAAAAACATTTAAAAAAACACAAAAAAACACAAAAAAGCAAAAAAAAAAAACAGAAAACAACAAACAACAAAAAGAATTCAACCACAAAATAGTGACTGTTATTTCACTGTGTCCTTCACGTGAAAGCTATTAAGGACCAAACCTACTACTGTGTGTAAGAAGAAATTACTTCCTAAACAATAACTGAAAATAGTTAGTTAAACTTGCTGTGGATTTTGTCTTGGCAGTTGTCATCTTACATTATTTGTCAAAGGAAATGTGTTTGGCAGTTAAAAATCTTTCCTTAGATTTAGTGGTGGACTTTAACCTCTTAAATAAATGTTAGTATATCAGATTGTGTCCTTGAAAAATATTTTACTTGTATGAATCATGACAATGTCTAAATCTTTACTCTTCTTCTGGCAAAAGCATCGGTAAGAAAGAAGGTGAAAAGAGAAGTATAGCCTTTACGTCAGAAAAATATTCTTTTTAGCTGCTTACTTTCTCATGAACAGTAAAGATGTTTACAGTGTATGCCAAGATTTTCAGTTTCTATATAACAACAGTTAGAGGTTCTAAACATACTGAAAATTGTGTTTTAATGGCCTGAGCCATGTTGCTAGGAAACAATAGGTTCCAATTTTGTATTCCTGCTCTCACTCCTGTGCTGAAAAGTGACTGGATACTGTACAGGTTCATGTTCTCTGGCTGCAGTTAAATGGTCTTTTGCATTTTGCTCTGGCTTTCAGGCCAGAAGCATGCATTTTTCTACAAGAGCATCACAACAACATGCTGTAAATATCTAACGTTCAACATTATGTGTCAATATTTGAAAGAAAAAAGTACTTTGAATATTTCATTTTTAAAAAATAAAATTGCAAATGAACACCGTGTCCCATTTTATTCATGCGCCAAACTGCATTCTCGAGTCTGTCTGGTCACCCGAGAATTGAAAAGTAGCTCCCTAACAGGGAACAATAAAACCGCATCATCTTGAAAATTAAGGTGCAGAAACCAAAAAGGCACTAATCCTAAGCAGATGTCTCTTCATTTTTATTTTTCGTGCAAATAGGATCTCTGACACAAATGACCATTTAATAAAAAAAGAAGAGTAGCTGTTCCAAGTTTAAATGCCTCTAGGCTATTACTTTAAAAAAGGTTTCTTTCTCTTGTGGATGCCTTTCTGAGCAATGGAAAGAAAATGAAGAATTGCAAAACGGGTGGGGAGAGCAGAGCACGCAGATGCATTGGCAAAAAAGCCAATGGGGGAGAGAGGCAGTCAGGAAACACTAAAAAACAACAGCTCGCACGTCCTGGGCAATTCCAATGGCCGTTTGGCACTTATTTTTCACAAGAAGGTATTTACGAGTGACACGGGGAAAGCAGCCCAATAGATCTTGAAAAATTCAACTTGATGGTTAGTAATGGGGCAACCATAGTCCAAACAACCTGTTTGTTTCTGAAACTTGCTTGGAATCTGGAATTTACATCACTCTTAAATGCCCTGCTGCCTTTCTATTCAGTGATATATACAGTAGTCTCCCCTTATCTGCAGTTTCGCTTTTCAGGGTTTCAGCTACTCGCTGTCCCGCAGTCAACCACCATGCGGGGTCCAGTCCAGATCCTCCTCCTGACGTCGTGGAAGGTCAAGAGTAGCCTAACGCTGTCACAGTGCATGCGCCGTTCCCCTCACTTCCTCTCCTCACACGGGCATTTTATCACCTCGCAGCACTGCAAGAGTGAGCGCAGTACAGTAAGCTATTTTGAGAAAGAGAGGACATCTGTGTAACTTTTATTATAGTATATTGCTATAATTGCTGTATATTCTTATTAGTTATTGTTGTTAGTCTCTTGCTATGCCTAATTTATAAATTAAACTTTATCACAGATACGTACGTATAAGAAAAGACCCATCCTACCCCATCTTCAGTATGCAGAAAGAGGCAAGAGCTCCTCCATTGAGAGAATTATTGAAGGACAGAAGAGATTTCTCCACATTCCTTCCCTATTCACCCTCACTATTAGAGGTGTTTGACTATAAGTACTATTTAAATTTTTAGCAATACTATTTCCCTAAATTTTATATAATTCTAGAACCTCAGTAATCCTGGGAGGTGAGCAAGACTTCATTGTTCCTACTTGGCCAATACAATAATAGTAACAGACTGACTTACCTAAGGTCACACGGATAATCTGACAAAGCTGAAAAAATTCAAATCTCAGATGTTATGTTGATGGGCTCTCTCCAGTCAATCGCTTTTGTTATATCTTTCTACATAAAAATATTCATTTAAGAGGCCAATGGCCTAATCACGAAAATTCTGCCTTTTACCACAAGTTTGGCCAATGACCCCAAATTATGAAAGTTCCCAAACTGGGTAGTTTAACTTCACCCCTAGCTGCAAACTCTTGCCATTTACTGCAAGGACAAACATACGTAACAATGTTGAATTTATAGCTCTCTACCAGGAACACTAGGCATCTTGTAACCTTGAAACGCTCAAGGGCAAATCTGGATTTTATTATTAATAGATTCTGGATTCTGAACTCAATAAACCGACTCACATAAAACATGAGCTGATGTCTAAACCTTCTTAACAGATTTTCAAGCTATTTCTCACATTTTTAATTCTCTATCCATTCTACCACAAATAATATCTTCAATTCAGCTCTCCATTTATACTAGAAATCTTAATCAGAGGCATCCTCTGTAGACTTATTCTAACTACGTACTACCACAAAGCTTACATGCTTGTAATGGCCAAACTGAAAATTACCTAAGCTTGTCTCCCTTCCTGACCTTATCTCTTAAGAACAACTCAGAGGAAATGAATAAGTGTTTGATAAACTGTCATGTTCCTTGTGGGCTTGCTGACACACTTTTTTTTTCTGAAGAAAGGTGTACACTTGGAAATATATGTGCATTTTTCTATCTTGACTCAGCATCTTACAGGTATATGTTAGCATGGCAATATTTTAGATATGGCAAGGATATGACCTTTCTGTAAAGCTGCAAGCTATTACGTACTAGGGAATAACAAGAATGCTTATGGTGGGAGAGAAAAAGTGAAAAGAACTTTATGAGTAAAAGGCCAGCAAAAGAAGACAGTGGATAAGCACATCTACGGGAAAGTTTGACAGTAGCAGACTCAGAAAAGAACTCACCTTTTTCAGGGAATCTGTACACTAAGATAAGATGGCTTTCATCAATGCTTTGTTTAATATATTAATAGCACGTATCTCTGAATATTTTTTAAAAATATTTTAAGACAAATTAGGTAAATAAAGCTTTCAAATACTTTATTGAAATACGAAAGATCATCAATGATTCAAAAAAGCTTTTTCAAAAAAGACTCTGGTAAAGAAAAATGGAAACATAATTCATATATTTAGGATTATTCCAGAACGAACAAGTTAGAGAGAGTGAAAATTATTTACACCTATTAAAATTTAAACCCAAGCTACAAAAAAGGAAAAATTATCTAAACATGCATTTTGTTTTGAAAGTTGGCTTTCTGAATTCCTTTACAAGTTAAAGTGATGCCTTTATTTCTAGAAATGGTAAAAGGTCCGTAATATATGACGGTCCAACTCCACCTCTGCACTTCCACTGTGTCCATGTTAAACGCTCAGACACCAGATCTTGCTCACCCGCACTCGTGTACAACCCAGAATTCCAACATATTAATTTACAGTAAAACTTAGCATTTTCCTCTGGACCACAGACCAGAGTATTTGTCTTGATTCATTCTGCCTCTAACAAAAGATTCACCTGCGCAGTGGGAACGTCACTTAGCATGTGTTTATCCCCTTTTACTGACATCTTTTGCTCTTTTTCTGTTCCTTTTTTTTTTTTAATGGTTACTGTTTGCTTGTCCAACTAGAGAGCGAGCTGCCTGAGCCGGGGGGTGAGGGGCTGGGGGGGCTGGGTGTCTTTACTTCTCTACCCCAGTGCCTATTGTGTTTGTTGAGTAAGTGAATTCTAGGAGCTCTGAAACAACTTGATGTATAATCAAATCACAAAAGTCATAAAAATATACATGTGAAAAAAAATACATAAATATCTGTCACTGTGTAAAATCTTGGCTCTCACTTAGGTTGCCATCACTTGGAACTGTTAATAAACAACACAACCGTAAGGTTTTCAGGGCCCCCGTAGGGTTACCTAATAGGGAGATTGCTTGTAAACCAGCTACTCTTGAGCACAGCTGCTGAAGTTTCCTTTCAAAATAAGGTTTTACATGGAGTACCAACAACTGGGGTAGAGGTAGATGAAAAATCCTGTAATAGCAAATGTAATCAACATTTAGAGCATATTTTAAATTACAGGATTTTTAAACTCCAGATTGGTCTTTGGATTCTGCTATCCAACATCAGAACACTAGGCCAAAAAAATTGCTTTTAGAATTAAACAGAAAACATTCCCTCTTTATCCAGTACTTTCGTTAACACACAGTGCACAACTTCATAAATCCCCAAAGACCCTAGACCACCATAGCCAGTGGAGAGCTTAATACCTAATTAGAACCACACATGACAAAGATGAGGGACAAGAAACCAGCTTCCTGCGATCTAATCAAGCAAGTCATTTTAAAATCAGTAGCTGTCAAATAATATTTCACTAAAAAATGGTGCTTTTGAGAAAAAACTGGGGATTATTTTTATTTCTATTTGACATATTTTATTTCTATTTGGCATTATAATCTTTTATAAAGTATCATTATGTTTTAAATTGTTTCCCATTTGTAAATAAAACTGAAAATAACCTCATTTCAAACCTCCTTATTATCAGCAAAGTCCATTTCAGCTTTTACATCATGCTAGATACTTGCATTACAGGACTATGATGGTTTTAGAAATACATTTGTAGCTCACTGAACTGTATTATCTACAATATATAAGATTTAGCATATATTTAAATTATAGAAAATAAAGTACAAGATATTTGGTTTTTTTTCATGGTGCTTTCAGGAAGACATCAGGATCTTCTCTTCTCCCTAAAGAAAAACAATCACAAAAATCAAGAAAAGATAAACTTACAAGCTATTAAAATTACGGGTTAACTCGAACTTATAATTATAAAATTTCCAATGGCGTAAACATCACAAAGACGCAACCCAGTGATATAGCTCAAACAACCAGTACTCAAAACCGAGTTGTAAGGAATGGAATACGGAGCAGAAAAAAAACAGTTTGTAATTGTGTTGTGTAATTTGTAAATCGGAGTTCTATTTACATCTCTATTATAAAGGCTAACTACTCATTAATTTAATTCAGCACTTAAGTCTAATTGTCAGTTTATGCCTGAGCCTGGGTCCCTGTCAAAAAAGGACATAACATCTCATTTTTCTAATCATAAATATTTATTGTTTCAATCGAGGCATATCCTCTTACTCCAAACAAGTGATTAACCCCTTTCAGGAGATGAATAGACAATCACGTATCTGCAGACATTGACCAGTACTCTGTCGTCCCCTTTATACATACACTAACATAGCTTTGCTCAGGAGATGTTAGCGATGTGTGCCTGTAGCATGATAATGTGTACTAATTTAGTTTCCTTCGCTACCATAAAATGTCATTAATTCGAGCACCACAAATTCAGAAATGAGGATCACGTGGGCCATGCTAACATTAGCCTTTCCGTCCCTGAAGGGAAAATGACAGTTTAGTAGGCAAAGGTGAAGGGCGGCCCCGGTGTTTTAGGAACTGTCCCATCTTTCCAATGTTTTGTGTCTGAGTTAGTGAAGTGAAATGGTACTTCTGTTCTGGCAAAAGGGACGGCGGGGAACAAGACGGGAAAAGAGGAGTTTTAAATGTTGTGGGCTCATCGAATTCTTTATATTTTCCTGGAGTTTTATTGAAATCTTAGCCTGTGGGCGCCTGGGTGGCTCAGTGGGTTAAAGCCTCTGCTTTCGGCTCAGGTCATGATCTCAGCGTCCTGGGATCGAGGCCCGCATCGGGCTCTCTGCTCAGCAGGGAGCCTGCTTCCTCCTCTCCCTGTCTCTCTGCCTACTTGTAATCTCTCTCTCTGTGTGTCAAATAAATAAATAAAATCTTAAAAAAAAAAAAAGAAAAGAAAAGAAATCTTAGCCTGTGAATAGTGCCTTCTCACTCCCTTGGCTGGTAACACCAACTTCCGCACTGCATGTTTCTTTCGGAACTTCCCACAAACATTTATTTATGAACAGGTTGACTCGGGACCCCGACCTGCCAAGCCCTGTCAAAAAGTAACAGTAAGCCATACCTGTAGTACCTTGTGCACTTCTAACTGAACACTTCTTCTCAACTGGATACTGCAGAGGTATTACAATACCTTGATCTGGCTTCTGAAATGCTGAAATGAGATTTTTTATTTTCCGGAAAAATCTTTTATGAACCCCAGGCGCTGTCTGGAAAATAAAAGGCCAAGTAAATTATTCACCTACCTCCGAATGATACGAAGGGGCCTACAAAATGTGTGGGGGAGGCTTAGAGAGGTAACATTTGTGTAACTTGTTCAAATATTTGAAAACATAAGGAAGAAGGAAAAACAACATTTCTAGAAGAGCTTACTTTGGTTGGCTGAATTTCCCTGCAAGAGGAGCTAATGAGCTGTCATTTCAGTTCTCCCAAGGGTGGTATTAGTTTGTACAAGCTCTTGCTCCTTGCCCTGCCCTTCCTGCCTGCTACCCATCACACATCCCAAGCCTCTAAGGGTACACAGGCCATTACCCACAATGAATGCACCAACAGAGAGGATGCAGTTAAACACAGAAAAAACAGATCATACAGGTCATTAATAAAAAGCCTGAAAAACCAAACCGACAACAACCCAGCTTCCCAATCATCATTCCACAATAAAAATGCTACACAGGAAATTAAAAATTGACCGTTATGTTTCACACAACACATAGCTAGCTAGTCCCCAGACTCTCACCTCATGATGCGTCCTGTCTCATCCTTCACGTTAAATTTTTTCCTCCTCGGGAAACTTCCCTATCCTCCCCAAAATTGCTCTCTGCCAACACCTCACCGTGAAAAGGTTTTCTCTATGACACAAAAATTAAAGACTATATAAGGTCACCTTTATTTATGTTTGTTTGCTTTTGAAGAGATCATTATTTGCAAGCGACTATTAAAATGTATTCCTTTCCTGACATCAATTCTCTTGCAAAGGCGCTGCTGAAAACAACAGTTTCCTGCAAACGCTTATGAGCCCAGCTTTAGGCATCAGCTCAAAACTGTCATTTTACATAAAATAAAATAGTATTGCTATAAGCAATTGAACAATGACTAGTTGTTTTGTTTTTGTTTTTGTTTTTGTTTTTGTTTTGAGAGCTGTTTTTCAGCTATTCCATCTGGAAGATTTTTGAGGTGGGAGCTGTTTGTTTGTTAGCACTTAATGAGAAAACATGAAGGCTGTCATACAAACTTCAGCCAACTAGACTAAAAACTGAAGACGGCACACTGTCCGTAGTAACTCGCAGTCATTTCCTTCACTGGGCAAGTAATTTTTTTTTGAAAGCACTGAAAAGTTCTTTTTAGCTTTAGTGTCCACTCAGAGGCTCACATAGCTCAGAGCCTCAGTAGATGTAAAACAAACACTCTCCCTCTCAGTTCCACCCCTACAGCCAAAACACCTTCCCAGAACTGGGGGCACCTGTGGCTCAGTCAGTTGAATGGCCGACTCTTGGTTTTGGCTCAGGTCACAATCTCAGGGCCGAGGGATAGGCCCTGCATGAGCCCTGCATTGGGCTCTGTGCTCAGCAGGGAGTCTGCCTGAGATTCTCTCTCTCCCTCTCCTTCTGCCCCTCTAGACACCCTTCTAAAATAAATAAACAAAACTTAAAAAAAAAAACCACCTTCCCAGAACTCAACTTGAGACCTCATCCAAAATACCATGGCCGTTCTTACAGGACTCCAAACACTTCTTTGGCTCCAAGACAGTCTCTAAATTGCATGGGCAGGTTACAGGCACAAAATACCTCCTTATATCTTCCTCACAGCACTTTTTCAGTTCCAGGCACTTTCCCATCATTTGCCTCCACTATTTCCTCACAAATTGACAGTGATTGGCTGATTTGCTTGTTCCCATTTGACAGATAAGAAAATGGAAACACAGGGGTGCCTAGGTGGCTCAGTCAATTGAGCAACCAACTCTTGATCTCAGCTCAGGTCTTGATCTCAGGGCTGTGAGTTCAAGATCTGAGCTGGGCTCCACGCTGAGCGTGGAGCCTACTTAAAAAAAAAAAAAAGATAGAAACGGAAATACAAAGGGATAATTCAGCTTGCCCAAGGTCACACAGATGACCAGAAGCAGAACTGGCTCTAGATCCCAGCACCCAGCCTTTTGTCTTTCAGGCCAATACCCACAATGAGTTCACCAATAGAGAGGGTAAGACCGAACAGTTTCTAGAGAAGTTAGAGTCACCAACCAGAAAAGAAACTGCACACTCCCCCAGTGTGGAAAGATTTCAAACCACACATCTTTTTAGCTGTTCTTGTGGCTTGTAAAACCATTTATCGACAGAAGCATCTTTTTTATGGGGAACACATGCAGTTAACACTTGATTATCCACACTAACAGAAAGGAATAATAGCACTGGATGTACAATTTGAACATGGAATACAATGTGTTGCTGGCAAATGACTTTCCTAATTGGTAACGTTTTGCTTAGGTCAATAAGTAAAATTATTTAGCATCTACTGATCTACTGATGATCAAATATCCAGAAAAGTCCAAAGGCACTGAAGTCCGCAGGGAGAGGTCGGTACATTTTTTTTACAATATACTGATGACAATGCACATATTAATAAATGATAGTTGACTATGTGTAGAATTCCCTAAACTAACAATTTAGCAAAATTTTATCCTGAGTATCATGAGATAAGTTAATACACTAGGCAATGATAAAACCTAAAAGTCTATCTGAAAGTAGAAACTCACATAATATTTGTCTTTCATAATTCGGGGGATCCAGAATTCAAATTTCACTCCACTCTTTGAAACTAATCTCAGACTCACTTAGATTTCTAGCAGAATCCCTGCACAGAAGGTGGAGTGTTACTGCCATGATTTTTCCTGCATTGTGGCAAACTAAAGCATTGTTCCAAAAAGCAGTGTAAATATCTGTCATTTAACCAATTCTGAAAATACATTTACCAAAAGAATTGTACCACTGACAACTCCCACTCTGTCACTGAACTCAGCTATTGTTCAAATTTGCACATTTCGCATACTGCCACCTCCTAGTTATCCATGGAAACATGTTTTGGATCACAGCTGATCTTCAATATGCTCTGGAGAAATTTCTTACAGTCAGGTGATATGAGCTCTGAGAACACACACTAGTTTAATATTCCCTTAGCAAAAACATAACTCAGAAAGCAAATTTAGTAGACAGAAAAAATGCAATATGCATTTCAAAAATAAATCTAATGTATTGTTTTAAAACTCTTTTCCCTTTGGAAAAAACATGCCAATCTTCTGCTCTCTTGGTGCAGATAATTACAGTATTATTGTATAAATGAGGTCAGACCAGACAACAGGATGAAAGGACATTTATGGTCAAAAAGCCCTTTCTTCCTTAACATGATCACAAGCATGTAACAATCCGCATATGATGTTATACTTGAAATAGAAGAAAACAAATTTAAAGGCAAGATTAGTTAAACCCTAATAATTTAAGAACCTTTCCATAAAAAAATATTCTTCAGCAGCCGAAGGCTCCTTCTCTAGGAAGAAGGGCTATTTCTAATCAAAGTATATGCAAATATATATGTATATATCACACACAACTATTCTTCATGATAAATGAAATTTAATTTCTTATTTAATCTTCTCTGCAGTGCTGCCGAGAATTTTAAAATACAAATGGGTATAAATCGTTTTGATTAGAAGTGTTACTGCTTTGCTTCTAATTAGTATTACAGTATTAATTATCACAGATAATTATATATTATTAATTATAATTAATTATTTTTAATGAATTATTTATTTATGATATAAAGCAACAACATGTTTGAAAACTTGCCCTAATTCATCTATGTGGTTCAAAACATTTGTAGTCCGCAACTTGGGCTTTCTAGTTTACTGATGAATTTGTAAAGGTTAGAGCTATCTTAATTTTTTTTAAGTCTAGGCTTTAGAATTTCTTAAGAGTATAGATTGAGTTATTAACAGAGGTTGATATTCACATTTATGTTTTCAAACTGCTCATAAAAGTGCTTTCATTATAAAGACAGGCTGTTTTTAAAGTGTCAGAAATCCGAGAAAGCATTTGTGGTCAAAGATTTCAGTTGTAGAGACCTCTACATTGGTAAGATGTAATATTCTACCCTGGTATATGGACATAAATTCACTCTGCAGGCATTATGTGCAATGGTATAGTGATTTTCAAATGTTTTCAAAGCCCTCAGAGCCCATTTTTCTAATGAAACCTTATTCGAGCCCTGGTCAATAAGCAAAACAAAAGTGAACCATTGGGATCAAAGATGAGTTGAGCACCCAAAAGCATACTCTCATTTGTCCTCCTCTCCCTCTGCCCCCCACCCCCCTGCCACCCCATGGCACCAAGGTAGAACCTTAGAATTCTGCAGAGCATACCTTTAAAACCACTACAACATTCTAATTTTATTCTGCCTACCCATGTCCTTTCCACATGGCCCAGCAGGGAGTCTTACCTCCACACAAAGAGCAGTCTCACACAGCAATTGACTATATACAATCATATTGTCCAGCAGTTTGGAGAAGTTAACATTTTTGAGGGCTTACCATGTACCCGGTCCCATGGCTAAGAGCTTTCTTTCATATGCATTATCTCATTTAATCTTCAAAATGAGCCCTATGAGTGAGGCACTATTTTTAGGCTAATTTTACAGATGAAGAAATTTGTTCAAAGAAAAATTAAGTAACCTGCCCAAGGTCATAGACCTGTCAGGGAGGAGGAGGGACCAGACCTGGAACCCAGGTCTACCTGACGACAAACTCTGGGCTCTCGCATTACTCTTTAATTCATATCCTATCTCCCCAAGGGTATTAGAGGCTCTTAGAAAACAAGGGTCATGTTGTTTAATCTACCATAGAACCAACGCTCATATTGATACCATTTGGTAAATAATTGCTTATTTAACCATTTTACACATTTTATATATGCTTTCTAAAATTTTGCATAGGCACTAAGAGTTTGACACAACCTTCAACTTTTTTATATTTTCTCCAAAGTGAGATCATTCTATACAATGGTGGCTGGACATAACTGGGACAAAAATTCTCTAAAGCCTTCTTAATGATCCATGAACAATTTTGGGTTGGAGCTTTAGTGATTTGAATCTGATGAATATCAGGGGAAGGTAGGACTTGACAACTCTTTTATAAAACCAGCCAAAATTTCAAACACCTCCCTGATACCCCCAGAAGCAAAAAATAAATAAAAGAGCTATACCTCAGCACTCCAAGAACCTGTTTCTGTCTGGGACACTCGGTATGTATAAATGTAACCTTGATACCTGTGAAAGAATAAACTTCAATTACTGCAACATTCCAAAAGAACAACAGATGCTCTAAATTTGAGCTTGACTATTCCAAATAAATGTTACATATATTGGGACACACATATATGGTACCATTGCGTTCATAGGAAGAAAAGCCTGGGAGATCAAACTTGCTTGCATATTATATCTGGCTAATCACAGTTTTTAGAGAGGCTTCTTTATCTTTTCCCTTTTTGAAAATATGGCAGTTCACACTCTTAAGGATTTGTCTAGTAGAGAGACTGGACAGAAAGAAACTAGTGACCTATTGTAATTAGTAAAAATCATGGATTATTAAATAGATTGAAGGAAGTGTAGCCCTATTTTTTAAAGATTTTATTTATTTGAGAGAGAGAGACAGAGCACAAGCAGGAGGAGTGGCAGGCAGAGGGAGAACAGGCTTCGCGCTGAGTAGAGAGCCCGACGCGGGGCTCTATCCCAGGACCCTGGAATCATGACCCGAGCAGAAGGCAGATGCTTAACCAACTGAGCCACCCAGGCGCCCCCAAAGTGTAGTCATACTACCTTTGAGTACGTATAGAGTCTTTTTTTTTTTACTTTTTTTTTTTACATATAGAGTCTTAAGGTGAAAAATATTTCACTGGGATAAAGTACTATCAGGTCCACTTAATAGTAATAATATTAATTATAAATATAATAAATATAATACTATATGTCTATAGTATTACTATTACTGTTACTTTACAATATAATATAGTAAGGATAGAAATTTGAATTTAAAAAGACTCCTGGGACACCTGGGTGGTTCAGTTTGTTAAGCATTCAACTCTTGCTTTCGCTTCAGGTCATGATCTTGGGGTCATGGGATCAAGTCCCCGTATGGCTCCGCATTCAGTGCGGAATGTGCTAGTCCCTCTCCCTCTGTTCTTCCCCCCACTTGCTCTCTCTCTCTCTCTCTATTCTCTCAAAAATTAATAAATAAAATTTTTAAAAAGTCTCCTGCTAAAGTACTTGAAAGCAGCTTGTCCTTTGGAGTAAACATTCTCTACCATCACTCAGTGTGTAAGCATACTGTACAACTATAATTGATGCCAAGAGTTTTAGATGCTGTATTAGTTTGCTTTGGCTGCCACAGCAAAATACCATAGGCTGGGTGGCTTAAACAAAAGAAATTTCTTTTCTCACAGTTCTGGAGGCTGGAAGTCCAAGGTCAAGGTGCTAGCAACATAGCTTTCATTCTAAGACCTCTTCTCTTGGCTTGTAGGCAGCTGCTTTCTTGCTGTGTGCTCACATGACCTTTTCCTTGTGTGTGCACGGAGCGAGACAGAGAGATGTGTCTCTCTTCTCATAAGGCCATCAGTCCTGTTGGATTAGAGTCCCACCCTTACAGCCTCATTTAACCTTAACCATATTCCAAAGGCCTGTCTCCAAATGCAGCCACAATGTGGATTAGAGCTTCAACATATGAAATCGATAGGTACACAATTCAGTCCAGAGCACATGCATTATCTCTTTTGGATCGCACAACAATCCTATGAGCTTTATATTGTGAAATTAATCTTATAGATGAGGACACTGAGACTTTGAGAAGCTAAGTAACGAAAACTGCACTACAGATCAAGCAACAAAGATGGGATTTGAACCAGGCCTGTTTAACTCTAGAGCCCTAGCTCTTGGTCCCCACACTGTAATGGATGTAGATTATAATCTGCCTAACAAACTTTTACTTTATAGAGAAGTAGGGTAAACTTTGTTCTGAATTATTTCAAATTATGAAAATAAATATGGGTCAGATTCTCTGGATCAACAGAGTTTTATTTAAGACATTTTCTGATTGTTATTCTTAGGCACAAGTTTAGGTCAATATAGATCTTCGGTTAGAATACACGCTAAACTTTAGTAAAAACAAATGTATATAAACTTTAAAGTACAGATGAAGCATTCCAAACAGAGGGTCAACCTCAAGTAATTGACTTTACTTACCATCAATTCCCTTTAGAACTAAAAGTCTTCAAGGGGCACCTGGGTGGCTCAGTCAGTTGGGTGTCCAACTCTCAGTTTCAACTCATGTCATGATCTTGGGGTCCTGGGATTGAGCCCTACATTGGGCTCTGTGTTAACTGGGGGGTCTGCTGGAGATTTTCTTTCTCTCTCTCTCCCTCTGCCCCTGCCCCTGCTTGCTTTCTCTCACAAATGAATAAATAGATCTTTTAAAAAATGTGGATTAAATTACTATATCTTTAATCAATATACATCAGTAGTGATTACCTAAAGAACAAAAAAATACATCTTAAACACTACAGTCAGGCCCATTCAATTTATGAAACCAAAAAAATTCAATTTAATTGCTGGTGTGATTATAGGAAATACTTCACTTTTGTTATGAAGTTTTGCCAGCATATTTAGATCATACATAAAATAGCTTGATATATGCATATATATAATATGCTAAATAAGTATATAATATTACATTATAATATTATAATCTTTTGTTTTTTTAAGCAATAAAATCTACTTCAAAGCCTACTGATTACAGTAAGTACAGGGAACAAGGCAAGGGCTTTGATTTCCATTTTTCACCATGGGAACTCGAAACATAAGGCTTTAAGTGATTTTCTTTTTTTTTTTTTAAGATTTTATTTATTTATTTGACAGAGAGAGAGATTACAAGTAGGCAGAGAGGCAGGCAGAGAGAGAGAGGAGGAAGCAGGCTCCCCGCTGAGCAGGGAGCCCGATGCGGGCCTCGATCCCAGGACCCTGAGATCATGACCTGAGCCGAAAGCAGAGGCTTTAACCAACTGAGCCACCCAGGCGCCCTAAGTGATTTTCTTAAAATCACATAGCAAGATGGAGATAGAAGCAGAGAAATAGCATAGGTCCTTGGTTCCAATTTCCCGATGGGAAGGGATTAATGGCAGTAATTCAGTATCATTAAAGGTGATGTGGAAATGCATTATTTAAAATCTCAGCGACGAGGCAAGCAAAATCGTAAGCAACCAATTTTCACTTTCTAAAACAGCCAGTCTGTAAAAAATACAAAGAATCTATCTCCCTACTATCATTCAGCCTCATTTAGTCAAAATAAATGAGTCTGTTTTGAAAATCGTTTCCTAACGAATCTGATCTTATCTCACTTTCAGTTAAGCAGCAGGAACCTGAGTACCACTTCAAAAGCCCTTACCACCTTCAGTCTCTGAACAACCTGGTGTCAGTGGCACCTAAAACTTCTCGTGATTAACCCATCTAATATTAACAATTTCCTACTCCCCCGCCCCTCAGATTTCTGAATGAGCAGAATCGCTTCACCCCTCAAATAAGCCAGTACTTCATCTCTTCCACTTTCAAGTCATTGAAGTAACTGACCGAGAATCCCTTGTACTCAACTCTCATTACCCTATGGTCATGGATGGAAGAGATCTAAAATGGGGTCATCCAAATTACATTGCCAGGGTAATAACGTCAGCATCACCTGGGAACTTGTTAGAAATTCAGGGTCTTGGGCCTTGCCCCAGAACTGCTGAATCAGAATCTGTATTTTAACAAGATCTCCAGGTGACTTGTAAGAACGTTAAAGTTGCAGGTGTACTGATTAAAATGCAAAGAGCATGCCCACACCTCAATGGTATTCTTGATGGCAATTTCTGCAAAGCCGAGCTGGCTTCTCGCACTCACCTAGGGCACTTCTGTACCACCTCCTCCAGAGTCACTCAGTCTCTGCTTTCGAATTAAGAGTACACTTATCATAAGGAGCACTGAGTAATGTATAGAACTGTTAAATCATCATACTGTACACCTGAAACTAATATAACCCTGTATCTTAACTATACTTCAGTAAAAATGTTTTAAATTTCAAAGTAAATAAAAGGTTTTTTTAAATAAATACAAGCTGAAGCTTTTTCAGTTGTTTCAGTCTTCACTGAGTAATGTTTCTGAACCATGCACTTCCTCTTCTCCAACAAAATTTCATGGTTTTGTTTTCTGTAGCTTGAGTTATGAAATAATAATTTTAAAATATAAAATTAAACTAAAATATTGAATATGTTTTTTCAAACTACACATACTCTCTACCGATCTACTGAAAAACCAGTTTTAGGAAATTAGAAATAAAATCATAAAAAGAGTTAAAATACTGTGCATATTTTTTACCTAATGAATGACCTTGTTTATCTTCCTTATACTGCAAGGAATCAAAGGACAAAGCAATTTCATAAAGATTTTCATAGTAGTTCTATTTTAAGGGTAGAAAAAAAGAGAATTAACCTAAATAAGTAATGCGAACCTAAATAAGTAACTACTAAATAAGTAATTCTATGCAAACTAAGAAAATGGTAGCAGAAAGAACCCCTCGAAATTATACCGAAGTACAAAGGTATTAGAGTCCTCTTATATTTTTCAAAAAATGTTAAGCACATGGCTTATGTTAAAATAAAATTATGGCACGTGAAAGAAGTGGACACACGGAGACACCACTCCAATTACAACTATTCAGAACCATACCTATATGTATACAAGCTAGAAGCAAATTTAAAGTCATATAAATACATCCTTGCATATTAATTTTTCCTATAAAGTTATATAAGTGACTACTAACATTTTTTTAGAGAAAAAGAAACAAAATTACAATTTGGTGCTTTACAAATCTAGCCTAAGTCACAAACCAGAAAAATATAATTTGTTTAAAATCTGTTACATCCCTTTTAGGATTATCTTTTCTCTGACTCTTTCTATTAATATAGACAAATCAAGAATGCTCTATAATTTTAAATTCCTTCCTCCACCAAATCCTCTGTCAGACTTGTTGATTAGCCTGGAATTTAAAATTTATCATGAAAAGAATCTAGAAAATGAATAATTAGTAGAAAACAGTAGAGGCTTTTTGTTGCTGTTGTTGTTTTTGCTATTGACATTAATTTTAACTAATATATTGCATTGTAATGACTATAGAGCATGTGTTGATTCAGGCCCTACTAATATTAGAATTTGCCTTCATTTTTTCAAAAGCTGTCCCAATCCTTAAAAAAGTGCTCTGGTTAGAAATGAATGAGAAGAAAGCAACCCGACTTATTTCTTATTCTCTCAAGGGGTCAGTGTTAGGGACAGATCTTGGGTTAGAACTAACAAAACCACATCAATTCCTTCTTTATACCACTTCAAGGACTACACAAAAGAAAAAGTTTAGTTACATCTGATTCTTCATGACACTGCAAATGAAGCATGCTAGTGCCCATGCAGTCTATGTCTATACGAACTAATGCTATGCACAAAATTCAAGGCACAATTAAAATGTGACTGATTTTTTAACAAATATTTCAGAACTTTTATACCCAGAAGAATGGTATCTTATACAAAGCCATCATTATTGAGACTATACTCTGAGTCGAGAGATCTCTGAATTTCCTATGGCACAATCTTCCTTTTTTTCAGACTGAACTTGAATTTACAGAGCCATCCAGTCATTCAGCTTCAAGTATGATAGGAAAACTAGTAAAACCAGTTTCGATGAGTCATGACAATAAATATAATCTCTTCTTTCCCTGAACTGCCACACCACGTTTTATTTATGAACTCCTAGGGTGCTCTTTGTGCTGCAATTCTTTGTAGATCTTTTATTTATATTGAAGAATACCTACTCATGTTAGCTTTATAAATATTAACTCCTAAAAAATATTAACTCCTGTAATAACCATCTGAGGATTATTTACCCTATGAAGGAAGTACTATTCTTATCATCATTTCCCTTTTCACAGATAAGGAACTTGAGATACAGAATTTAAGTAACTTGTCCAAGATAAAATAGCTAGTTTAGGGTCAAGTAGGGGTGCACCCACAGAGTCTGGATGAAAGATCTGAGTTCTTAACCATCTTTCTATGCTGCCTTTCTCTTATATCAGAGGAAATGAATTAATAAATTGGTCTTAAGGTGATTCCAAAAGCACAGTTCCAGGGCTGGAAGTGTCCACTGAGGAGAAGAGGGAAAGAAGGGGCTGAAGGAAAGAGGCCAGTTGAGGAGAGCCCAAAAATGATTAACCCAGACTTCGCTTCATTTAAGCAAATGACATCCTCGGATTAATCTTGCAACTTTAATTTCACATTGTCAAGAAGAATCAGCACTTGTTTCACTGGCCTGTGAATTGTCCATTTGGTGGTTTATGTGATGCAACTTTAATCCTAGGCTGGCTTTCAGGTTTGCTCTCCCGTTAATGGATTGTACTCAGAAAATCCAAACTAATTATAGTGACCTAAATTATCATGAAGATAAATGTGGTACCAACACACATATCCAATTGTAATAAAAAATTAACTATAAATTAAATCATAATTTCTCATTCTTTTGAGTTCTTTGCTACAACGTTCCCCTCTATTACAACTGATAAACTGGAATTTTATTTCGTCACTGCTCCTTCCTCCATTTCTCCAGTTCAGTGGTTTGATAGACACTTCATTCCCAGTCATCCCTTAAATCTCAAAGGACAAAATGATAATTATCCTTTCATCTAAAGACATATATGTCAAATGACTTCATTATGTGTCCTTGCAGCTACAGAATATAACAGCATTTCAGCTTCCAAATCTTCCATTAGATAGGTAACAAAGTCAGAGATGTACAGAAGGATGTTAATTATGGAAATAAACTATTTCTGCAAACTAATTATTTTAAATATTTTAAATTGGTTTTCCTCCTATCACAATCAAACTATCCCAGTGGGCATATAGGACTTTCCCAATGGCTGTCTACACTGAGGGTGAGAAGGGAAGAAATGTCAGAGTTCAAGTGTACCTTAGTGAGAAGAAAATATACATAGAAAAACAAAAAGAATAAACTACATTAAAATAAAATAAAACAAAATAAAAACTATTTGAATTAATAACAGCATTTAGTACACAGGATGAATACAAGAAAAATATGTTCAGTCAGTAGTTTTCTTAAGCAACAGAAAAATATGGTAGAAAAAGAAAATTCCACTTATGATAGAACAAAAAAAGTTGACACTGACATCCATACACACGATGACTAGAAATAAACTTAACAAAAGTGTGCAAGACCTATAGGAAGAAAACTACAAAACTTTATTGATGGATATAAATTTTAAAAATTAATAAATGGAGAGATGTATCAGGTTTTTTGATGGGAAGACTACATTCGTTAAAGATGACAATTATCCCTTAATTTATTAATGCGTTTAATGTAGTCCCAATGGCACTTTTTTTAACTTAACAAAATTATTCTACATTTCATCTCAAAGAACAGTAAGAATAGCAAATAATCGGGGTGCCTGGCTGGTTCAGTTGGTGGAGTGTGCGACTCTTGATCTCAAGGGTGTGAGTTCGAGCCTTACGTTGGGTGTGGAGATTACTTAAAAATAAAATCTTTGGGGGGAAAAAAGAATAGCAAATAATTATTTAAGTGTATTAAACATTATCATACTATAGTGCTAGTAATATAAGAATAGATCCCTTGAGCCAAATAGATGAGAAATAATAATTGCTCTATGTTCGAGTTTAATATATATAAATTATGTTAGGACAATTGTTAGCTACTTTGAAAAAAAATCAAATTAGAGCTTTTCTCCACATCAAAATGAAATTCCAAATGGAATTAAAGAGTTAAATGTAAACTAACCAAACCATAAATTGAAAATGAAAACTGAAGTGAAGTGGTATAACATCTCTGGGGGAGAAAGAACTTTCTACACTGGGAAACAAAGGAAGAAATTAAGCACAAAGTAAATGAGCAACAGATTTGACTACTAAAAATGTTAATTTTTTGTGTATCAGAGAAAAGTAATGGCAAACATCAAACTGAGAAAAGATACTTGCAACAGATGAAGGACTAGTATATAATAATTCATAATGTGTTAAGAAAAATAGTAAGATCCAAATGGTTAAATGGCAAAGCACACAAAGAGCCAATTTATGAAAAAGGAAGTACAACAGCTTACCAACCATATAAAAGACACTCACTCACTAATCAAAGAAATATGAAATAAAGAGTGAGGCACCAAACTTCAAGGAGAATTTTTTTAACAATATACCCATTTCTAGAGAGGGCATAGTGAAGTGGACACGCTCATGCATTACTGATGAACATATATGTAAACCGGCATAACCATTTAGGAAAAATATTTGGCTATCATGTATATATCAGAAATCCTAAGCTGTTAATGTTTTCTGACCTAGAAATTGCACATCTTCAAATTCATTATAAAGAAGTAATCATAAGTACAAGGAAATCTTTATGAACTAAAATATGAATCATGATGACATTTGTAAGAGCAAAAAAAAAGGAATGATTCAAATGTCTAAAAATGATGACTGGTTAAGGAAAATATAGTATGATCACTGGCCGAACTATCATGCAGCCATTAAAAATGATGTCTTAAAATATATATGAATGGGTTTTTTTTTCACGTTAAGTGGAAAATGCAGTAGAATGCAATACTGTAAGAGCACTTGTGTGTTTAGAAGGCAAATTAATTATTAAAACATGGAAGAAAATTCCCTTAATTTTCAACAGTAATTGTGTTTAGGTTATAAAACTATAGATGATTTCTCTCATTTCCATTACTTACATTTTTCAAGTTCTCTCTAAGAAGGATAGTTATTAGGAACTATTTTTAATAGATTCTTTATATAAAAATCTGCATTTACATGTTGGAAAATGCCTGAAAGGAAAACTCACTTTAAAGGAAGGTGAGCAATTCTGTAAGTGGAAAAGTTCTTTAGTGCTTTATGAGATTCAATTTTCCAAAACTGAACAGAGGGAAAAGGCCATATCTAAAGGCCATGATTGGGGGTTCAGAACCAGGGAAAGGAGCAAGCATGGTTTGAAAATAGAGTTTAAAATAACGTTTGAAGGCACCTGGGTGGCTCAGTGGGTTAAAGCCTCTGCCTTCGGCTCAGGTCATGATCTCAGGGTCCTGGGATCGAGGCCCGCATCGGGCTCTCTGCTCGGCAGGGAGCCTGCTTCCTCTCTCTGCCTGCCTCTCTGCCTACTTGTGATCTCTCTCTCTTTCTCTGTCAAATAAATAAATAAAATCTTTAAAAAAATAAAATAAAATAAAATAAAATAACGTTTGAAAGGCACACATAATGTATTATTTCTGCAATAAAAATACAGAAACTAAAGCTCAACCAAACCTTCTTGGATAATGGGAGAAAACAGGAGATGGAATGAAAAAATATTCTGAGTGAATTCTACATTCAAATCATATTTGTTAGCTATATCTTGTTGTTCGTATGTATATGACACCATTTTCTACTGCATATCATAAGCACACAAGTTTTGGTTTGAAATGAGTATGTGGCTTATTTCAAAATAAAATTTGATTTTTGTTACTACAGTGTAGTACTAAAATGGGGGGCATGAAATTTTTATGTTTATCAAAAGAAACCCTTGGCTCAAAAACAGCGAGAAACTCTCATAAAAGACAATATATCCTTGTGTTTTTCCTCTGTAGCGCAGCCTGGCAATCATGATCTAAGACTTTGAGGCCCCAGTGTGCCCATCAAAAGACATGCTAGGAGACTCCCAGTTTGCCTACCAAATTCTGCTTCTTCATAAGGAGGTTTGCATGGAGAACTTAAGTCATAAAAACTGCATTTATGCAAGATTCACTTGGGGTAAAAACTTACATGTTTGAGAATTTCCCACTCTGCCTAAGTTAATTCCTTATGTGGTCCTGAACTACATAGGCAAAAGGATAAAAGCAGTCCTTCTCTTTTGCATATTTTTCCAACAGCGATCTTATGCAAAAGGTAGGCACACATTACAATTCCTATTTAACAGGTATGGAAATCAAGACCTAGAGAAGCTGAGTCACCTCCCCAGAGTCTACAACCTGGCCTGATTATTGGTCCAAAGCTCTTTGCAGTAAAAAAGGGCATTTGCCTTGGCAATCCATTTGTTAATTCAAAAATATTTATTGAGTGTCTATTATATACTTTGTAACATGCCTCATAATGGCTATTATGTGCTAGGTTGTGCTCCTGGTGCAGAAGACAATGTCCCTGCCTTCACTGAGTTTCCATTTTTGCTGAAGAACACAACAATACATAAGTAAACGAGCAAATGTCAGCTAGTTTAAAGCTCCTTGAAGAAAAATAACGTCATAGAGTGTAATAAGCACAGGGAGAAGCTACTTAATTTAGATAGGGTGGTCAAGGAAGTGGTCTCTGAGGCAAGAGGCAGAAATAACAAAGTGTAAAGATCCTAGGAGGCGAGCAGTTGGCAGGTTTGAGAAACAACAAAGGCACCAATGTGGCTGAGTCTTTAGGTGCATCTTGCCACACACTGTCTCATCTTACTCTCCTTCCCAGGCTTCTTTTTTACCTCTAGGTTAAGGGGCTCATTACCTCCTTGTCGGCTTCTCTAAAGAAGCCCTTTTCACTTGCCTACTCATTCCTCCACATTCTTTTGATAAGAGCTGCAGAGTACTAGATGGCTTTCACCGACCTTCCCTAGTTTCCACTTGGGAAAAACAATTATGTAAACAAATCATAAGGATCTGAGCTCAAGACTAGTATCGAAAAGACAGTAAATAACAAGGGTCAGTGAGGATGTGGGGGAAAGTGAATCCTTCTGCACTTCTGGTAGGAATGTAAATTGGTGTAACTACCGTGAAAAACAGTACAGGGGTTCCTCAAAAAAAAATCTGGAATAGAAATATCATGATCCAGTAATTCCATTACTGGGTATTTACCCAAAGAAAACAGAAACACTTACTCAAAAAAGCATAGGTACCCCTATGTTTATTGCAGCATTATTTATAATAGCCGAGATATGGAAGTGACCCAAGTGTCCATCACCAGATGAATGGACAAAGAAGATGTGGTATAATATATACAGGGGAATATTACTCAGCCATAAAGAGAATGAAATCTTGAAAGAGAATGAATGCATGAAGCTAAAGAGTATAATGCTAAGTGAAATAAGTCAAAGAAAGACAAATACCATATGATTTCACTTATACGCAGAATCTAAAAAACAAAACAAAACAAAATACTCTTAAATACAGAGAACAAACTGGTGGTCACTAGTGAGGAGAAGGATGGGAGGAGATGGGCTAATTAAGTGAAGGGGATTAGGTATAAATTTCTGGTTATAAAATAAATAAGTCATAGAGATGAAAACTACAGCATAGAAGATATAGTCAATAATATTGTAATAACTTTGTATGGTGACAGATGGCGACCACACTTATCATGGTAAGCATTTTGTAATGTGTAGAATTGTCAAATCACTATGCTGTACACCTGAAACTAATATAACATTGTATATCAACTGTAATTCAAAATGAAATAAAAGATCTGAGCCCAAGACATTCAACCGACTCCACCTATTTCTCTTGAAGCCTTTATAATAAATGTACTTAGCATGGCTTGAGAGTTGTCACCAACATGGCTTGACCAATGTAATAAATAAATAAACAAACAAACAAACAAACAACAAAAATCATCGAATAATGGCCTCAGTGTGACCTTTCTTCACTGACCCAGAAAGTATTTCACAATCTTGCAGTGTATCATTAGGTATCAAAATTACTACCGAGCATTTCCCTTCATTTTGTTTCTGACTAGAACTGCTACGCAGTGCAGGTGTTTCTTGTGTGACAAAAAGGGATCGAGCTAGTTCCTTCCTCAGAAATGCCCCATGAGTACTGAAAGAGCTGGACTGAAGACAGATACAATAATAATAATAGCTTACATTGACTGAGCATTTTTGATGTGTCTGGTTCAGTGTTAAATTCTTTACCTGCATTATCACATTCGCCCCTCACTCTTCTATGAGTCGTATCATTATACCCATACTATGGACAAGAAACCCGAAGGGCCGAGAGGTTAACTTGCCAAGGTCACAAGCCTACCATCAGAGTGGCTTCCGATCTCCCTGACTCTGGAGCCCTGGAGCAAAGATGAAGGTGCATCTGATTCAAAATGGGCGTTAGACTAAGGCATGCCTAGGTAAAGGGCAAAGCTGAATCATAACAAGGGTGTTTCCCTCCATGCCCTTTACCACTACTGTCGGTCCGAGCTTTTTATCAAGAAGGGTCCTACTTCTGAAACCCCCGGCCCCCACACACAGCTCCTCTAAAAGAAGCGAAGTAAGCAGACCCAGAGAGGCAGTTTGACTTCCAAACATCCTCCTCTCCGCACCCCGACCTAACTGGCATTGCATTGCCAAAGTAATGGATTCCGTTTCTCAGTCATCTCCCTTCCCCAGAATGCGATGGTTTCCTTTGGGAGGATGCCTCCAATTCCATGTAAAGAGATGTGCAGGGAGGACTTTCCTTTTCTCAGGAGCCAGTGGCCCCAGTTCCCGCTCGTCCACCATCCCAGGGCTCCACCTCCTTGGCCTTCATTAGAGGGCCTTCAAAATGGGAAGTTGAGAGCCTGGATCTTTCTCAGAGCGAAGGTGGATTCTAGGTTGCATCTCCGCACCCCGAAGGGCATTCTCTGCCGCTGCCGCAAAAGACCCAGGGAGGCCTTTCTGGAGCCTGAAGGCCCCGGGAGTGAAACCCAAAGCACGGTCCACGACGACTCTAGGCTGGACCTGAGGAAGGCCATCGCATGATCAGAGGAGGCAGGCCTCGACGTCGCCGGCTGCCGCCCGCACCCCCAGCCAGTGCCCCCGGGGGGCCTGGCGCCCGCGGCCACCACGATGTACTCACAGCACGCACAGGCAGTACACGCCTGGGACGCTCTCACTGTCTCTCAGCAGATAGCTGCCATCCAGACCTGTGGCGAGCAGGAGCTGCTCCCCCGTCTCCCTGCTGATTTTGCCGTGGTACACAGCCACCGCGTCCATGGCCTGGTGGGCTCGTGGGCCGCTGAGGGGTGGGACAGTGGAAGGCAGGTGCCACTGCTGCTGCAACCGGCCCCAAGTCAGCCACCTGACTCCCAGTTCAGCCAGATGTGCAGAAAAAGAGAGAGGAGTGCCGGAACAACAGGATGTTGTCTATCTGCCTTAAAACCTCCTTCTCACACTTCAATTAAAACCAGCTCAGCAATTCAGAAGCTTGGTTATTGCCACAAGGTTCAATCCCCCTCCCCGCCCCCACCCTCCCCACTCCCCAGCACAGGGTTCAGAAGGAGAGGGGAGGCCAAATGGAAGAAGGTCCTTGCAAGATCCGGGTTGCACTACCGAGGCAGCCCCTGGCCCACAGACAGGAATGCTTGCTAATGCTTCCGTTCTTGCAGTTTTCCCAGGGACCGCCAGGGATGACTTAGCTTAACTAGTCCCCAGAGGGGCTGATGATAGAGGCAAGGTGTACATGGCCCTCATGTGGGCCAGAAACATGCTGACAGAGAATGAAAGAACCAAAAGCTCTGAGACCAAAACACAGAAACTACCAGTACTATCAGTGGGTAGTCACTCCTGAGCACAGCCGGGAGGCTCCTTCACAATCAGAAGTAGTCGGTGAAAAACCAGCATGGGCCAAGTCTCCTTTGCTACTCTTCCTAGTCCTCTTGAGCAGTCCGGATCCTGAGCAAATAACTGCTTTTTCCTACTTTCTTGGCCAAGATCCCAGAGTGCTGATTGAGGAACAAAAATCAATCTATGGCCAGGTCACCTGGGTGGCTCAGTAAGTTAGCATCTGCCTTCCACTAGGGCCATGATCCCGGGGTCCTGGGATCTCCAGCTCCCTGCTCAGGGGGGAGTTGCCTTCCCCCTCTCCCCCGCTCCTCCCCTGCTCATGCTCACTCTCGCTTGCTCTCTCTCTCAAATACATAAATAAAACCCTTAAAAAATCAGTCTATGTCCAAAGATGTTCCAAATTTTTTTTATGTGATGAGCCTTAGATGAGAGATTGAATCATTTCATCGTTGCTTTGTCTTTATGTGGACTTTGATGTACAGGGCTCATCTTTCCGCATTTGGTGCCTAAAATTTGTCTTAAATCATATCACAGGTGTTGATAATTTTAGCCTCTGTTAATTGTTTTTTCTTCAGTTGATGCTAAACTATCATTAATTTTTTAAAGCCTTTCAACTTTCATTTCCTTCTCTGAAATAAAGCATTGCTTCTATTTTAAAATATGCAGCTAAGTAGTATTCTCCTCAAACTTCCCCCTTTTTACTGGAACATGACTTTGTTGAATGCTTGAAGCGGGATGGTCTTCTACATTGCTCCTTTCGATTACGTAAAATACTTGTACAACAGGAATTTAAATAACTGAAGTCGTGCGTCTGTTGCATCTCTTCCACAACTTCAGCACCTGGTTCCGTGACAGTGTGGCAAGGCTGGGAGCTCAAGGCTGGGAGGATAATTTCTAAATCCTCACGTGCCCTAGTAATGGTCAGGTGCACAGAGTTGCCTTGCACCAAAGCCAGATATGTTGTTGCCACCTGCTAGGGTTGAGAACAATCCTCTCAGAGTTCAATGGCAGCTAGTAGTGACTCACCTTTTTTTTTTTCTTTAAGGAAACTCTACCCCCAACCTGGGGCTCAAACTCACGACCCAAGACCAAGAGTCGCATGCTCTACCGACTGAGTCTGCCAGGTGCCCCGTAACTCTCCTTGACTGAAGCATGCCCAGCCTTGGACTCTATCAACCTTAGTAGATGAAGTGTAAACATAAGCCTCTTACAACACCAAGAATAAACAAAGGAAATAAAACAGTATTCAAGAGGATATTTGGGGATAGATCTGGGAAATTGAGCCAAGATTATCTCATCATCTTTCTACCTCACTTGTTTGTGGTCAAGCCCACCTTTATCATTCCTCATGCTTTGGGTCAAGGAAGAAATCGATCTAATAAGTGAACACATAGGTCAATGTTAAGGACTCAAGAAGTCAGTCTGCCCTGAAATCTCTATATTTCGAGCTGGCAAATGATTAGCCCAGAGAAGTTCATCACAATGGTGAAATTTCAGACATGAAAGGGGAACATAGGGTAGGGGGTCCAGGCTCTCATTCAGTCCATACGACAACAGTTCACCTGTGAGGTGAACTATGAAACATTGTGTCACATAGGTAAAAATGACACCCAAGTTTTATTGGTTTTACTTTTTGGGTTCTTTGTTTTGATTTGTGTTTTGTTTTGTTTTGTTTTGTTTTGTTTTTGTCTCTGAATAACCCCGAACAAAGCATTCACAAACTTAGGAACAGAGCAACCTAGATCTGACAGCAGAAGTGTACCATGCATTCTTCTTTTCGTTCTGTGTTTGGTTCTATGTTGCTAAAATAGCACACCTGTCAGAGCAGCCAGGTACAATGGGGTTCAGCACCACTAAATTCATATAACGGCGCCTGGGTGGCTCAGTGGGTTAAAGCCTCTGCCTTCGGCTCAGGTCATGATCTCAGCATCCTGGGATCGAGGCCCGCATCGGGCTCCCTGCTGAGCGGGGAGCCTGCTTCCTCCTCTCTCTCTGCCTGCCTCTCTGCCTACTTGTGATCTGATCTCTCTCTGTGTCAAATAAATAAATAAAATATTAAGAAAAGAACAGATAAATTATAAGGTAATAGTCCAACTCTCACATTCAGCATATCGTTGTCATCTCACAAGCAAGCTGACAGCTGGGCCAGCCCACTATTGCAGTGTTGGTGAAAAGTACCGACATCTTCACTCTAGTGCTCCACCAGTACTGAACCTGACTTTTTAGCAAATTCAGAACTTTGTGCCGAGCTTGAAATGTAGAGAAAGAGGGTTTGAAATGGCTCTCTTCCTTCTCTCTCTCCATACCCACAAGAGAGGAAAAGAGAAAAATGAGAGAGGGGAGCAATAGAACTAGTGGAGGCACCAGCAGAGAAAGAGGAAAAATGGGCACCAAATACAAGTATAATCCACTCAGAAGCAGAACTATCTGATGAATCCCTTACTGCCTATCTCTTGCACTAGAATGTAGGGTCCTTGATGGCAGGAATTTGTGTACTTTATTCATCACCACTGTATCCTCCCTGTGGCATGTTTTATTTTTTTAATCTGTTTTTATTTTTTATTTTTAATTAAACTCTACACCCAACACGAGGCTTGAACTCCCAACCCTGAGATCAAGAGTCTCACGCTCTATGGACTGAGCCAGCCAGGCACTCCCATCTAGCACATATTAGATGCTTAAATATATTTGTTGAGTGAATGAATGAATGAAATTGGTGCTTGAAAGAAGAGAAAAAATGCACACACACACACACACACACACGCACGCACACACACACACTTGATTGTACATGCCTCTGGCCCACCTTGGAATGGCAAAATAAAGTGGAAGGAGGATTAATCCAGCAATTATGAGGGTCAAATTATACTCCATGTTTTACAATGAATATCACTTTCTCTTTCTGAGCCTTACTTTCTCCATCTGTCAAATGGACTTGAACCAGATGACCCCTAAAGCCACTTTCAGCTTTAACATTCATCCTGTGCTTTAAACAAAAGCCAAGAGTACTTTCCAGAGAAACAGAGGGGAAGTGCATTGAGCTCATTTGTGTGCAAGAAGCAAGAGCTGTTTCCTCAAATCTCACCCAATAGAGGAAAGATTTTTGTTCTTGTTGTTTTTAAAATGACCTCAGAAATAAAAATCGTGAGGTGGAGGAAGAGAGCTTCACAGTTTAAAGCAAACTACAACCTTTTAAAATATAAATGCCATTTAAGTCAAATACAAAAGCATTGACAAACTGTCAGCCAAGGTTGAAAGTGTCTTCTTATCTGGACTTGTCACCTCCTGAGGTCTCTGAGAGGTGACAGAATTTTGCATGTGGATGCCCTGTCTGAGGTGCTAATTGTCTTCATTTCAAATGCCCTAGGCTTTTCTCCAACCCAGGTAGATTAAAAGGATGATGCCAAGGGTGGTCAGTTTTATAGAGTGGATCTGACATTTCAAAATCTTTTTCTCTAACCTTTCAAAACTAACTTTGTTCTTCAACTAGCTCATCTATAGGTGTGAATTCTCCTGTGACAGTGTTATGATTTGGCACCCATGGTGAGTTTACACATTCTCTCGGCACTTACTAAAATTCACTTCCTTTACAAAAAATGAGAAAAAGAAAAAGATGTCTTGAGAAGAGCACCTCCTTTTGATAATATCTGGGTTTATCTGTGAGGTTAATTGTTCTAATGCCCCTTTGTTTTGTAAGCGAGAAGCCAGAGACAGGGTTGCACGTGCTTTAGTCTCTTTTAAATGTGTTTATTCTTTCAGCCAACATCATGGGCATCTACTGTGTGACGGACACTGTAGCAGGTATTTTGGTTAGAGAGAAGAGCTGTGACGAGGAAAGGATCGGCTTCTGGGGGAACAGTAGTGGGACATCTAACTCAGCTTATATTCTAAACCTGCACAACCTACTTGAGACGGCTTCTGGGGATACAGTAGTGGGACATCTAACTCAGCTTATATTCTAAACCTGCACAACCTACTTGAGACAGCAAGTTCTTGATCTTTCTGTCTGCCCTGTATGGTTTCTTGTACTTGTCCTAGTTTTACCTCCATCGTGACTTAGAGGACACTTCCCAATTCAAGCTAAAACTCTTGCCTGCTTCCGAGGTTTTGTTCTTGGAATCATAGCTAAGATTTGCTAACCACATATTACATTGTAGGCATTCCTCCTAAGCATCTTGCATGTATTATCTCGTTTATTTTGATCAACAACCTTATGAAGCAAATTATTATTATTATTACATTATTATTATTATTATTCATTACCTCCATTTTAAAAATGGGGAAGCCAAAAGTCAGAGAGTCTAGGTAGCCTGCTCAATGCAGCACAACTGTTCAGTGTCCTGCCTGGGAATTGAATACAGGCTGCTGACTTCAGAGCCCGTGCATTTCACCAACATCCTCTTCTATCTCCCAACCTTAATTCTGAGGTCACTGCACTGAATTGGTCAGGTTTCAATCTCCTATCGAGCAACTGTAATTTCGACTTCTAGAATATTCTTCATATACTTCTCAAGTGTCAACTGTTCTCATGCCCTAACTTGTAGTATATCTCTATCTATCTACGTGCTTTATGAGATCAGGTACACTGTTTTAGCTTGGGCCTCATTGATTAGAATGTCTTGGAAGCTCTTACAGAGTCAAGGTCTATTCACCCAGGCTTACAGGTCTGGAATCTGGATCTTCAGCTTATCCACCTAAAGTAATAGAACACTGAATCACTAAGAAACTAATACACCAGAAACTAATACAGCAATGTATGTTAACTCTCCTGGAATGAAAATAAAAACTTAAAAAAAAATAAAAGTGAAGAAACAGAATACTGTGTGGTCTGAGCGTCTTCTGTCCTGGGTGGGCCAGTTTTTTTTTCTCCTTCTCCTTTTACTCAACCAAATGAAGGCCACGCTTGCCCAGTTTTTCCTTATCTTTCCCCGTGAAGATAAGATGAAATAACATACATGATGTGACTGGAACCTACGATGAATTCCTCTTGGCACATCCAGATCTTAACACAGTACCTGACCTAGTTAGCGCCTTAGTTCCCGCTCTCTCGACCTCTGCAGAGAGTGTGGCTTCTTATTTACTTCAAGGAGTCTATCATTTCTGACACTGCCTTCTTTCACATTCATTGTTTACCAACGTCTATACTGTGGTCTGCCTCATTTTGGTTTATAGAAACAAGTCTTCTCATCCCACACCTTGACACCTGAAAATATGTCGCCCTTTTGATTTCATCAAGCCAGTTGCCTTTGGATCGTACTGAACCTTCCCACTACTTCCTTTTATCCTGGGTGGGGGCACTCTGGCTATGATAGCAGTGCAAGAAAATATCATTTCATTGTAAAGAAGGCTCCAGCTTTCTTTCTAAAAATCTGTTCTCTTTCTTGGAAGTTCAAAAATAGAGAGCTTAAACTAAAAGATTAAAGTCCAAGAGACTGTTATTTTGTCTATACATTTTTTTTTTGCCTCAACGTTGTTTTAAGAAACCTCTGATGTTCCGAAACAGGGATGGCCACTTTGATCTATACCCCACGTACATCAAAATTTGGCAAAGGAACAGGATGAAATGGACTATATAAATGTATCCCTGAGCAGTTTTGTAGATACAAAGGAAATATTACAACCCAGGAAACAAAACAGCTAATGGTGGATTTCTGAATGCATTTTGTAGTTACAGATGTGACATTGGCATCATTTTTCTTTTCCTTCTCAGTAATAAATATTTCATGAAAAATGCTAGAAACATTGATTGGAGTGGAGTTTAGTAGTATGAGTCTTTTACAAAGCAGGTCATATATGTTCTGAAGTTTCAAAACTGTCTAGACAGTATCAGGAATTGTAGTGGTAAAGGTATGGAATTTTCAGTCCTTGCTCAGTCCTTTTCTTTCCTGAAACCAACATGGTCACTGAAATTATCAAAGTAAATATATATCAAGCAAAAAATAAATGAGATTAAATATCCTAAAACTTTTACTTAGAGACAAGACCCCCAGAGAGCTCTTTGTCATCACTTTATAAACACCAGGGTAAGGTTAAATGCTGCCTACCACAAAAGTAATCACAGGTTTCTCTGCCTTGTGTGCAATTATTTTTTTAAGGTAGTGTAGAATGAAGAATCAAACCCAAAATAGTAGATATAAACACAAAAAGCAAAGAGCTTGAGAATGTCACAAGTAAAGCTGTAATACTGCATATTATTTCAAAGTAAAACAAAGTTAACTTTCTCAGCAACTTTTTCTGTTGACTGGGGGCACAATTTGAAACATCTGTTGCAACCCCAAATACATACTGAACGTGTATTTTTTTTAACCCTTTAACACTTACTGGTATTTAACATGTACTAAAACTACTAGCTTTCTACAGAAATTGTTTCTAATTTGCGCCCTCAATGTTCATAGAAATTTAAGAAGGAAGTCATGATGGATTCTAAGGTATTGTCACTATTACAAACAGCCTAGTAAAATGGTCCATTTGCCTGTGATTAGACTGCATGTAATAATAATAGTGATAATAGTATTCACTGAATCCCCACAAAAATCCTAAATTTAAATGACAAATGACTGCTTTTAGGTGGAAGTATATCAAGTTTGTATGAGGGAACCTTAGAGATATACATGCTTTCTTAATTTTAAATGAGAAACTAATCACATATTAAATAATGCTGTTTGAGACACAGAATCTTTTGAAAACTGACATCTCCAGGCCAGAAAATATGATTGAATAATTGATGAAAAGGCTGATAACCACTGTTTGGTGTGTATTTGTCGTATTTCTTCTAACAGAACAAGAAATTATAGAGGGCGACAGTAATGACTTCCACATTGTCTAACACAGCACCCAGCACATCCAACGCCTTCTCTACATTCATGCTCTTTGTTTGATCTATGAAGTGACAAAAAGTGAGGGATTCCTACCGGCATTTCTTCCCTCTAAAATTGACACCAGGAAGAGCATATGATCCTTTTTTACAATTGCTTTATGCCCCAGGGAAGGTGGGCTAGATGGGCCAGGATCTGACCTACTGGAGGGATTCTTAGGCTCATTGAATGGAGTGCTTCCAGCGTGAACCAAATAGGAAGTTGTACCCAAGGAACTGTACTAGGTCCCTTGGGGGTACACACACTCAGTGTGGCAGCGCTTCCTATGCCCATCTCATCGTGGTCTTGAACGCTTTTCTTAAGTGCCAAAGAACAAGCACTGTCAATGAGAAAAATCTGTTCAACCGCAACCTCCTAAGGTCCCAGGCCAGAATTGTTTCAGGATCCTTAAGTTTATGTGAGGCTTAGTTCCAGTGGATGCACTCACTGTATCATGTGCTAGAAGTGAGAAAAACACTCACGGGCGCTACGCGCAGTGCCTGCACCACATAATAAGAATCTGCTACTATTCGGTGTTGAGACTTTACAAAGCATGCGATAAGGAAATTATGTATTTTTTTTTGCCATTCTGTCATAAATTCAGTGCTATGATTTAGAAAACGTCAATTCTAGTCCCCATTTTGCAACATGAATCGGAAGCTTTTGCAGTCTCCTTTCCCCCCTGCTTCCTCGCTGAACAGTATACGTGCATATATATTAGGCTGTTAGAGCTGGCACTTTATCCACTTAAAACAAAAACTGAGTAATTCAGACAGACTTCAGATAAGCAGTCAAGATGGGCTCTATCTTAACAGTACTGAACTTGGCTATTTATAAACTTTTCATAAGGCTAGTCTGCTGAATCGAATACAAATCGCCTCCACTGCCTAAATTACCGCCAGCACCCTCTTGGTTCTGCAGTCTGGAGATAGTAAGTGGTTCTACTCACTGGCAGCCAAGCTGGGCACGTGTCGCAAAGCTTGAGAAATTCTAAAAGTGCAGCATGACCATGACCACCGGACAGTTACTATGCCTCCAAGTCTCTTCATTACAATCCTGTCTCTGGATTTAGGCATTGATGACCCACGTGACATGCAAATGTATCACTCACAAATGTCAGGGTAAAAGTTTAAGGTGCAGGAATATAATGGAAAGAGCAGAGGCATTAGAGTCCATACAATTTTATTTTGAAGATAAGCTTCACCAATTCCCATGTATGGGTACTGAGTTACCCTGTCGGTAAAATGGGGGTAATCATTACTCACTCTGAAGAACTACTAATACGGATACCTATTCATACCTTACAGTCAGCAAAAAAGATAATGTGCTTAGAGTACCTGGCACATAATAAGCACTCAATGGTAGCTCTTGCCATCTTTAACAACACCTTGTACTCATTACCACAGCACCCAGAGCAGAACCCTGAGGGTAGGGAAAGGAGCAACCCACTTTTCAGGGGCTCAAAGAAGTTCAGTAACTTGTTTTTTGTTTTTTGTCTTTTATTATTATTTGCCCCAGGGGTCCAGGTCTGTGAATCATCAGGCTTACACCTTTCGCAGCACTCACCATAGCACAAACCCTCCCCAATGTCCATGACCCATCCACTCTATCCCTACCCTCCCACCCCCCAGTAACCCTCAGTTTTTTGTGTGAGATTAAGAGTCTCTTATGATTTGTCTCCTTCCCGATCCCATCTTCTTTCATTTTTTCCCTCCCTACCCCCCACGACCCTGTGCCCTACCCCTCAAGTTCCTCATATCAGAGAGATTATATGATAATTGTCTTTCTCTGATTGACTTATTTCACGTACCATAATACCCTCTAGTTCCATCCATGTCATTGCAAATGGCAAGATTTCATTTCTTTTAATGGCTGCATAGTATTCCACTGTGTGTGTGTGTGTGTGTGTGTGTGTGTGTGTGTGTGTGTGTGTACACACCCATCTTCTTTATCCATTCATCTGTTGATGGACATCTAGGTTCTTTCCATAGTTTGTCTAGTGTGGACATTGCTGCTATAAACATTCGGGTGCTCATGCCCCTTCGGATCACTACGTTTGTATCTTTAGGGTAAATACCCAGTAGTGCGATTGCTGGGTCGTAGAGTAGCTCTATTTTCAACTTTTTGAGGAGTCTCCATACTGTTTTCCAGAGTGGCTGCACCAGCTTGCATTCCCACCAACAGTGGAGGAGGGTTCCCCTTTCTCTGCATCCTCACCAACATCTGTCATTTCTTGACTTGTAGATTTTAGCCATTCTGACTTGTGTGAGGTGGTATCTCACTGTGGTTTTGATTTGTATTTCCCTGATGCCGAGTGATGTTGAGCACTTTCTCATGTGTCTGTTGGCCATTTGTATGTCTAAAGTTCAGTAACTTGTTGAAGGTCACACAGCTAGTAAATAGCAGCACAAGTATCTGAACTCAGGTCTCTCTAATCCCAAAGCCCAGGTTTTTGCCTCAGAAACCACTACTGTTTCTTGTGTATACATGGCTCAGAAAAAAGTAGTGATTTGACAACCTTAATGATTCAGGTTGTTTTGGAAAATGTCAACCCGGAAAGACTGTAATAATATTAAACTATATAAAAGCTATGCACAGGGTGAGTCTGCTTTCATGCAGGCCTAAAGGCATGCCAACAAACAGCAGAGTCCCTTTTGAAACCGTAAATAAAACAACCATAGTGAGATCTCGTGACCTACTAGTACAAAGTGGATTATGCTGGGAAATTCCAAAGTCACATTTATGTATCATCTTCCCAAAATTCCAGGGAGCTATCTGCACACACAGGAGTATCACAAAACCAACCCCTAGCCCAGAAAAGCTATAGCTTTAAGTTGATGTCCCTGATTGTCCTCCCCCCCAACAGTGCTCCCCTCTAGTAAGCAAGTTCTCCCAGTTACCAGGACTGAGGACAGAGAGAAAGCTGGTCGGGTAGGGTCAGTTCTCTGCCCCATCCTTGCCCCTACACCAACTAGACAGCCAGGTGGACCCCACCCTTTGCCTCAGGGATCATTTGTCTTATTAACAGCCCGTCTAAACCTGGCTGTTTTCCAGAATCTTGAGCACCTTGATGGGATGGTACATAGGAGGGGACAGCGCCTTGCCAGGTGGAAATATAGAAGGGAAATTCCTGCTCACTGGACCTCTAGGAGACAGGGCTTAAGGGAATTGGTTTCGTGGTACACATAGGGAGCCTGGACACCAGGCATCAGGGCGCCCAGCCTAGACAGAAGCCCCTTCCCAACCTTGCCCCTCATGACCCTTGGCCCCAGGATCAGCAGGGACCGTGTGGACTCAGACAGTGAGGGTAACAGGGCCAGTCACAATGGACTGAAGGCCCCACAGAAGCTCCTCTCCCTCCCAATCTTGGGTAACTCACTGGAAGAGGAGAGGCCCTCTAATAGTGAATAAGATCAAACTTTCCTTCCCTTTGGTGGGACAGCGGGAAGATGTGGGTTTAAACTGTCGCCCAGGAGCAAACCTGCCCCGAGATGCACACCACACAGAAGACACAGCAGGCAAGTGCACACTCTTTATTCTTAGAATCAGGAAACCTCTGACAGAGGCTGAGCTTGGTGAGCCGGGATTTCATGGGGGAATCTCAAGAACACTTTTCGTTCAAACTGGAGACCATCTAACTTCCCACACCCCCTGGGCTCCACCTGCTTCGGGGAAACAGAGAACCTGCAGAGAACACACCAAATGGAAGAAAAGGGGCCCGGGGCATTCCCAAAAGTGCCTGTCCCAGTCCAGTTCTTTTTAAATCCAATTAGTCTTCCCAAGAAAAGCACCATCCACAGCACGATGTCTGCCCATTTTCTTCTTCATCCACTCTTGACTAGAAAGGAGTTTGAGATGATGGTGGTCCAAAGCTGAGGGCTTGAGTGTGAAGCCAACACTCTGTCAAGTACTGTCTTTCTTTAAGTCACGCAGTGGTCTTTCAGGCAACCAGGAAGATACCTGTCCCTCTCAAAGGAAGAAATCAAAAGAGTATCAGAAAAGTCCCACCTGTACTTTCATGAAGCCACTTTCCTGATCTCTGCCCCTGCTCATTTGTCTCACCTGTGAACAGCGAGATGAGCAATTCAGTGACACAAGTCTTTTCATGAAAGTCCCTGATGTTACTTCCAGAACTGCAAAAAAATCTGGATGTGGGCGCCTGGGTGGCTCAGTGGGTTAAGCCTCTGCCTTTGGCTCGGGTCATGATCCCAGGTTCCTGGGATGGAGCCCCACATCGGGCTTCCTGCTCAGCGGGGAGTCTGCTGCTCCCCCTGCCTCTTGCCTTGTGAACTCACTCTCTCAAAAATAAATAAATAAAATCTTTAAATATATATATACATATATCTGGATGTCATTTCAATTGGGTTTACCAGAAAATCGTGTTGTATGCAAGGCAAAGACATCCTCCTGATATACTTTGTATCCCAAATTAGGCTCTCTCTTGTTATCTAACCAAACTCACCAAACAAGTTATAATGTGTGCACCAGATATTAACATTTAAGTCTAGTTCCTAACACATACTAGACAATAACAATTCGTTTAATGAACTAAATGTAATCAATCAAGTTCGCTATCATCTATAGAATTTAATACAGCAACACCCCCCTCAACTGTTCCAAATTAATCCCAACATAGAAATTATACTCTAACAAAATTGTTTCGCCCTCCTTTCCCCCCTAATGAGTGCCAGAGCATCTCAACTTCCCTGCCTTCCTCTCACTCTTCTCAGTTCCAGCCAGTGGAGGGTCTCAGTGAGGTGTGGTTCAGCTGGAATCAAGGTGTGATTTCTTTAGACTCTTGGGAGATCTTCTAATGGGATGGGTTCAGCTTCTTCAGCAACAAACAAGTTCTGCAGTTCTGCGGGGCTCAGAGACAAAAACGGGCCCTCACCTACAAAACTTAAAAACAAGAAGCAAACATGAACACTGTTGGTTACAAAGGAACAATAGCATTTTGAAGGAAGAGTGGTGCTCCTAAAATTCAATATAGTTGTAGGTCAAAAAACACATGGCTATTCCTAGCCAAAGACATGGCATTTTCAGGAAAAGGAGGTTAGTAAGAAATCAGAAAGGAGTATGTATTTACGTATGTTGTACCCACAATGATAAAAAGTTGTTAGTTTCAGTAATGGAATAATGGATCGTCTTACTTTATTTTCCCTATAATGATTTTGGTTTTCACATTTTCTGTGAAGTAAATAAGTTACTTTTTGATCAGAAGAGGGTCTTGGGAAATTGGTTTTTCTTTGGAGTGTTTTCATTCTTACCTTCTTGAAATCAGTGAATTTGTCCTGGGTCCAGTCCTCTACTCTCACCTGCCACACAGACTTTCTTGCATTTATAGCAGGCCTTGCGCCATGAAAAATTCATGGCTTTACACCATGGGCAGTCCCAACTCACTGGACCGCCTCCTGAGACAGACTTCTCCTGGTGCTGGAAATCCAACGCTTTTTTCCCTTTTGGTTGCTTGGTCTTCTGCCCCTGGGACTGCTGTTTCTTTGGGCTTTCTCTCATACCTTGGCTCCAGCCATCCCCTAGGGAGGTCGCCTGGGGCCTCTGTGGACCTTCCTCCTGGCTGTCGCTTCTGCTGCCCTTAAAGGGACTAGTCCCCTGGGGCTTCTCCAGATGCTCCTCCTGGCTTTGGCTACCATTGTCCCCCAGAGGGGCTATCCCTTGGGGTCTTTCTGGACCTTCTTCCTGGCTGTGGCTCCTACTGGCCCCCAGGGATACCATCTCCTGAGGCCCCTCTGGGTCTTCTTCCTGGCTTTTGCTCTTCCTGGCACCAAGGGGGGCCATCCCTTGGGGTCTTTCTGGACCTTCTTCCTTGCTGTGGCTCCTACTGGCCCCCAGGGATACAATCTCCTGAGGCCCCTTTGGATCTTCTTCCTGGCTTTTGCTCTTCCTGGCACCAAGGGGGGCCATCTCTTGGGGGTATTTTGGACCTTCTAACTGGCTGTGGCTCCCACTGGCCCCCAGGGGTTCCACCTCCTGGGGTACCTATGGATCTTCTTTCTGGCTATTGCTCCTACTGGCGCCAAGGGGGGCCACCACATGGGGTTTTTTTATACCTTCTTCCTGGCTGTGGCTCCCACTGGCCCCCGGGGGTACCATCTTCTGGGGCCCCTTTGGATCTTCTTCTTGGCTGTTCCCCCTGCTGGCACCAAAGGGGGCCATCCCTTGGGGTCTTTTTAGACTCTCTTCTTGGCTGTGGGTCTCACTGACCCGCAGGGGTACTATCTCCTGGGGAGTCTCTGGATCTTCTTCCTGGCTAGCACCAAGGGTAACCACCTCCTGGGATCTCTCTGAATCTTCCTGGCTGAGACTCCAACTATCCCCAAGGGGAACCACATCCTGGGGACTCTCTAGACCTTCTTCCTGACTCTGGCCCCAGCTATCCCCAGAGGGGACCATATCCTGGGCCTTCTCTGGACCTTCTTTTTGGCTCTGGCTCCAACTATCCCCAGAGGGGAACACCTCCTGGGCCTTTTCTGGACCTTCTTTCTGGCTCTGGCTCAAGCTATCTCCAAGGGGGACCATCCCCTGGGCCTTCTCTGGACCTTCTTCTTGGCTGTGGCTCCAGCTATCTCCAAGGGGGGCCATCTCCTGAGGCCTCTCTAGACCCTCCTGGCTAAGGTTTCTGCTGTTCTCCAGGGGAGCTGTACTCTGGGGGATCTCAGGACCTCCCTCCTGGCTGTAACTCCTTTGGTCCCACGGTGGGGTCACCTCCTCCTGGAAGCCCCCTGCAGCACATGGACCAGGTGGGTAGACCCCCACAGGAGGCATCTGAAGTGGGACTACTGGAGCTTCTGCATCTATGGCCACTGCTGGTGGCAGAGGTGGCAAGTAACGGATTCCCACTGGGAGTGGTGCATGTAATGGAAGTGGGTATGGCACCAACACTGGCACAGAGGGTTGTATGGCCTGGGCCCAGGAACCTGGGGGTCCTGGCATGTAAACAACAGCTGCTGGGGCTGGCACTTGGGCATCAAAATATAGGCTACTAGGAAAGCCCATGGCAACCGTATTTCTTTGCTGCTCAGCATTTAGGGGACCTGCTATAGCCCCAAACTGCTCAGCTCGAGGCCCAGGCAGTATCTCATGGGCCAGCGGGATGACCTGGGCTGACCTCTCCACCTGGTACAGGCGCCCACGAAGCACATCACACTCCATCAGCGCCTGTTGCAAGGCGGTCCGTGTGAAGTGCAACTGCTTGCCCACTTCCTCCCGATCCTCACGCAGCCGCTGCAGCTCTGAGGCCAGGGCCCAGGCAGCCGTCTCGCGTTCCTCTACCTGTTCCTGCAGGCTCCGGATCTGGCGCGTCTGCTGCTCCCGCTGCCTTGCAGCTACACGCACGTTCAAGGCCAGCGCGCTCCAGGCACAGGCCCTCTTAATGGTGCGCGGCACCTGAGGGTCCGCCACGATGGCCTGAAGCCGGTCCTCTACCTCATTCCAGGGCTGCGAGCGGAAGGCCACATAGAAATCTGGGCCACCTCCGTTCAAGAGGACTTCATTCTTGATGAACCTGATCACCTCCATGTGGCGGAACCCGCTGGCTTGGTCCGCAAAGTCATCCGCCATGGCTGTTGCGGCCTAGTTAACTGACTGCTGCGGCCTAGTTAACCATCTCACAGGCGATGCCACCCCGGCTGCCACCAGTAAAGGTCCACCCCTCACCTCCGCACTCAGTCCTACTAAAGTCACTTTCCAGTCCTGTCCTCCTTCTCAGCCTTTTTCCCCTCTACCTCGCTTTCCTCACAAAGAGTAAAGCGTATTCCCTCACCACACCAACTCCTACCAGGCGAGGGTGTTACACGTCACAGAGACGATCCCGAGTCACCCCGCAAGGCCTGCTGGGATACACCGCCCTCTGCAGAGCGCCACTTACGGTGCGAATAGGCTGGATGACTGCACTGGGTTCTGCAGTGAGCTTATGGAAGAATTTGTTTCTAAGAACTTCGGAAGGACAATCAATACCCAGCATGGGGAATGAAGTCCTAGTTGGGTAGTAGAGTTGCATAGGTGGGTGCAGTTCTGCTCTTATCTCAGTTCTGTCTCCCATAATTCTTAGGTTCTACTTCAATTCTTCAATACAGTCAGGCACACTGTCTATACACTTCCCTTGCATGCTGAACAAATGAACTTGGAGTCCCTGTCATCAAGAAAATCCAGTGATTGAGCCATGAATGCTCCAACTCTCCTTATAAATTCACTCTCATGTTTACTTGATCAGCTATTCTCAGAGGGTGTCCCTCTTCTTCTTTTAGCGTAAATGTTCTTCTCATAATCAGGGTTTTCCCTATAAGAAATGCTGAGGAAGTACTTTAAGCTTCACTAAATAGTAACTGGAATCTACACAAAGAAATAAATTAATATATTAATCTAAAATATATTGTTAACATTAACATGTTAATTGTAATCCCCAGAACAAACACTAAGAAAATAACTAAAAAAATATGCCGAGAAGGAGATAAAAACTGTTTCAAAAAAAGGAATCAATGAAAGATAAAAGAAGGCAGTAGTGGAAAAATCGAGGTGGAGGGAGATATAAGACATTTTTTTCTTTAAGATTTATTTATTTATTTAAGAGAGTGAGTGGGGGGGCATCAGGAGAGGGAGAGAGAGAATCTCAAACAGATTCCCACCTGAGCACAGAGTTGGCCACGGAGCTCGATCTTTTGAACCTGAGGTCATGACCTCAGCCAAAATCAAGAGTCAGACACTTAATCGAGTGAGCCACCCAGGCATCCCAGATATAAGACATTTTAAAAAACAAATGGCAAGATTCCAAAAGTCCTTCCTTATCAGTAATTATATTAAATGTAAAAAGGTTACAATTAACAGGCAGAAATGAACAGAAGAGATAATTTTTTAAAAAATATGATCTAAATATATGTTGTCCCTAAGAAATTCATTTTAAATTCAAAGATGCACACTGGTTGAAAGTAAAAAGATCGGGGAGCCTGGGTGGCTCAGTGGGTTAAAGCCTCTGCCTTCGGCTCAGGTCATGATCTTAGGGTCCTGGGATCGAGCCCCACATCGGGCTCCCTGCTCAGCGGGGAGCCTGCTTCTTCCCCTCTCTCTGCCTGCCTCTCTGCCTACTTGTGCTCTCTCCCTCTGTGTCAAATAAATAAATAAAATCTTTATTAAAAAAAGAAAGTAAAAAGATGGAATAGGCTATTCCATACCAACAGTAACCAACTGAGAGCTAGAGTTGCTCTCCAAATATCAGACAAAGATGACAAAGATTTAAGACCAAAATTGTGGTCATCTAACAGATACAAAAAAAAATCCAAAATAATACAACACACTCTCATGAGAAAAGTATTTCAAAAAGCAAAATATAAAGGAACTTCTTCACCCTGAAAATAGGCATTTATGAAAACCCAGCAGCTGACATTATACTCAAGGGTGAAAGACTCCAATATCCCCACTAAGATCAGGAGCAGGCAATAATGCTATTTTCACCACTGCTGTTCAACATTGTCCTAGAACTTCTAGCCAGAGCAATTAGTCAAGAAAAGGAATAAAAGACATTAAAATTGGACAGGAATGAGTAAAACTCTCTCTCTCTTTATAGAGAACATGATCCTATATATAAAGATTCCCAAAGAATCCATATAAAAGTAACTAAAACTAATAAATTCAGCAAAGTAGGAGCATACAGGATTCAACATGTAAAAATTAGTGGTATTTCTGCACACTAGCAATTCATTTCCAGAAAAATTAAGAAAATAAGTCCATTTTAAATAGCATCAAAAGACTAAAACACTTAGAAATACATTTAACCAAAGAGGTACAAGATTTACACTGAAAACTACAAAACACTGTTGAAAATAGTTAAATGAAACCTAATAAATAGAAAGATATCTTGTGCTCATGAATTGGAAGATATTATTAAGATGACAACACTCTCCAAAGTGATCCACAGATTCTATGAAATCCCCATTAAAACCCCAGTAGCAGAGCACATGGGTGGCTCAGTCGGTTAAGCGTCTGCCTACAGCTCAGGTCATGATCCCGAGGTCTTGAGATCGAGTCCCATGTCAGGCTCCCTGCTCAGTGAAGAGTCTGCTTCTCCCTCTCCCTCTGCCTGCCACTCCCCCTGTTTGTTCTCTCTGCGTCAAATAAATAAATAAAATCTTTAATTTAAAAAAAGTAGCCTTTTTCTTTTTGCAGAAATGTAAAGGCTGATCCCAAAATAACATGGGCAAGGGACCCTAATAGCCAAGATAATCTTTAAAAAGAAAATTGAAGTTGAAGAATTCACACTTCCTGATTTTAAAACTTACTATACAAGGTTAGAGGATCAAAACAGAGTGGTACTAGCATAAAGACAAGCAGATTAACGGAATAAAATTGAGAGTCCAGAAATAAACCCATGCATCTATGCAATCGATTTTCCACAAGGTGCCAAAACCATTCAACGGGGAGGCAATAGTCTCCAGCAAACTGTTCTGATATAACTGGATAGCCACATGTAAAAGAATGAAAGTAGACTACTACCTCAGCCCATATACAAAAATTAACTCAATTTTAGTTTGTTGTGTTTGTTGCTGCTTGTTTGAGGTTGTTGCTTTACTTTTCTAAATGATTTTTGTGAAGTTTCTAATATTGTCTTTTCATATATGGCCACTGAAGTCTGTGTTCCATTAGCTCAGTGGTCAGCTAGTATAGTGACAGAGTATCTGTAAACACCTGAAGACCCCAGATATTATTTTCAGAAGTTTAAAGGCTCTTCACTTTTGGAAATTTGCCTCTGGGTTGGCGCACTCCTTCAATGCTTAGCCAGACTGTTTACAACACTGCTTCCCCCTTTACTTCCTGCTTGTGTAGAGCCTGAAGGCCAGCTGGAAGTGAAAGTTTGGGATCTTCTCTGAGGATTAGGCCTTTTCTGAGCATGCATCCAGTCTTGGACCCATGCTCTTAAAACCCCTCATTTCCAGGGTGCCTGGGTACCTCAGTTGGTTAAGTACTGGACTCTTGATTTTGGCTCAGGTCATGATCTCAGAGTCGTGAGATGGAATTCTGCATCAGACTCTGTGCTCAGCGTGGAGTCTGCTTGTCCCTCTCTCTCTACTCCTCCTCCCCACTCCCACCTCAAGTAAATAAATAAATATAAATAAATAAATAAAATCTTTTTTACAAAGGCCCTCATTTCCCCACATGCTTCCGTTCCCACTCTCTTCCCAGCCTTTTTGATCCATCTCTTGTTTGTCCTGACTGTTAGTCCTTTCCCCAGGCTGCTATGGCCAATTCTTTTAAGTGCTTTTTGGCAAATGCCATCTGGAAAGCTGCCCCAGACCTGAAAACACTCTGTGTTGGGCAAGACAAAGGCAAGCTCTTGTATACCAGTCCTTCAGGAGCCACCAGACAGATGGAAATACGCAACTACAGTTCTTTGAGAATAAGGTCTGTATTGGTCCCTCAGGTACTTGGCAAACTGCACTAGTTGCTCAGCCTGCTGTCTTCATGGCCATCTCCAATATGGTATGTGGAGAAGGGCAAGTAGATCATTTAAAACATCAGAAAACAAAATTAAAAAAAAATAAAACATCAGAAAACTCTCTTGCTGCAACACACCTGCTTCTTTTATTAAGCTTTGCCCTGGTTGTTGTAAATTGTCAACTAGACTCCAGAGTTCTGTAAAAGTTGATTCTGACAGTTTTTGTTAGCTCATTGATGGAGGGCTGGAACCCTGGGGTTTCCAATTCTGCCATTTTTTGTATAAAGAAAGTTACATAGCTCAAAAAAAATAGTATTTCAAATAAGATTAATTTCATCTCCTTGTCATCTCTCACTCACCCTTGCTGTTCAGCCATCACCTCCTCCAGGAAGACTTTCCTGACCACTCCGTAACCAATACCATAATTAGTGTTTTTTATTCTTCTTTCTCATCAACTAGACTAGTCAACTAGTCCCTTGAGAACAAAGACCATATACTTTCATTTCTAGATCCCTAGGACTTAACACAGTTCCAGATACATGCTAGTGCTTCTAAATGCCAAAGGGAGGGGACAATGGAATAATGAAAGGGGAATAGGAAAGCAAGGGAGAGAAACAGAAACTATTCTTTGATTCTTAAATCCTGGTTAAAATTCACACCAAAACTTCTAACGCAATGTCCTTGTCATGGTTTCAGTCCAAAGAAAAGTAATTTTTTTAAAGAGACACACACATCCAAAAGGAAACAAATTCACCATATCCACAGCGATGCATCTATCTTTTGGGGAAGCACTTTCATAAAATGTTAAACTTCATAACAACTTCAAACTATTCCTAAATTAATGCAACAACATTTCATAAATGCCAAGATGTTTTAAAATTATTATTGTGAAAGTTAAGATACTTTTGCCCTTCAAGACCTTTGTGGAATCAATTTCCATTGTATTAAAACAGGAAGGTGATATATAATAGCCTATAAAGTGAGATTTTACAAGTAACCTGACTGAGTTATCATTCTTGATGAAACAATGATAATATCGCAAATACCACCACCCTTTACTTTGCAGGTGTGCAAGTTTGCAAAGTGTGAATAAATGTTTACAAGAGAGCAGAACAATTCAATTGCATAAATTAATCAATCTGAGAAACCACATTAAAAACATAGCTAATTTTTACATGATTTTCAGTAAGTTCATATACTTTCAATTTTAGTATAACCTCTGTCACAAAGGCTTCATAACAACTTTAAATGATAATCATTGATGATAAAGGAAGGAAAATAACATTTTAAAATTCATCATTTTAGTATGTATCTACGCTTGTGCAGATTTAATCTCCCAAAAATCAAAGGTGGTAAATAGACTAGAGAAAAAGCATATACAGTAAATATAAGCTATATATGCTGAGTACTGAGGAACAATTTTATACTGTTTTAGGAAAATTTACACCCTTTATTACATTTGCTTTCTTCTCTGGTACTTTGCACCCACAGTGACCTCTGCAGTATAGCTGCCCAGGAGATGCCAAAAGAAAAAAGAGGAGGCACCTGGGCAGTTAATCTCAGAAATACTAGTCACGTTTCCTGAATTTTTTTCCCCACATGAGCAGAATACACCAGTAGGAAATCATAGTAGATCATCAACACAGTGTGAGCATATAGCTGAACACAATGTCACCCTGTAAGTAAATATAACTTACAATCAATTTCATCTAACCCATATTGACAACACACATAGTTATTATTGTGCATATGGTAAAATTAGCCATGAAGAGTAGGCACATCTCATAAATTCATTTTATACAGACAAACTGGATTTTTGTATTTCCTTTCTCCTTGTTAGTTTTCAAGTATCCATAAGTAACATTGCGACTGAATGTTTTCACTGGAGTCATTCACAACTTTAAGTCTTTCCACCCCCACTTCCACCTCATACACACAATCTCTTACATCTGCTCACATTCCAGGGTGCCCTGGAGAACTCAAGGAAATGAAGACTCTGGGACATTGAGCTCCAGCAGACTAACTAGCTGGCAAGTCATGCTTGGATCACCACACTTAAAGGGGAGGGCAAGGACAGATGAGTCATCAGCCAAGTGTCTTGGTGTGAAACAAAGAGGAACTGACTCTTAATCCCCTAGGACCTGAGAGTCTGAAACTTGGACCAGAAGGTAGGGGCTAAAGTAGAAGGGGAGGAACCAACTGGGTGGCAGATCTGTGAGCAGCTGTTTCTTTCAGGCCAAGAATAGACTGACTAGTACAGAAAAACTGGGGACATAGCCTTTGAGAAAAATCACTGGGCTCGACTTGGAGGAAATGGATAGATCATTTTGCCCCAGCTGTTCTTAGAAATAGCTTACCAATAGGATCACCTCCAAAATATACTTATATCATTAATATAAATGCATGTATGCTACAGTGCAAAATGAGTACTGTTCTGGTTTTGATCTGATGGCAAGGAGGAGACCTTTGAGGGTACTGGGTACCTAAAGATCAATAGGTGATAGATGATGATTGCATAAACAGGAAGAGGTAAGGTCATCTTCTGTTTTTCACCAGAGAGGGTGGTATGGATGAGCCCAACCCCACACCGTCCTACAGCCTCTTTTGAAATGCCACTTAAGGTATTTCTTTTCCATAACCTTTGTTAGCCTTGCTCAGTGGACTACATTTTGCTATTAGAAAGGAATGGGCAACAACAGGGAGACCTAGTAGGACTTTACCCAAATCTTCCTAACTTGAAAAGGGCAGGCCTGTAAAGCCATTGATAGAAGAAATCAGTTATCCTTTGAGACTTGCCTCAAGGCTGAGAAGAGAGGATGGTGACTTCTTCACAAACTCTTCCAATGCCTAGATTCCACACTCCACTGCTGTCCTGTGTTCCACAAGGCAATGACAAGGAAGAGAACTGACCACTCTCTGGAGATGTCACCCCATTCGCTGGAAATGTGGGACTAGAATTTAGAAGAGCCCAAATCATACAATGCCTTGTGCCAGATAAGGGAACTCATTACCCATCACCCTAATAAGTACAAACTCATACAAACCCTGCAGGGGAGACAGACCCTGAACCCATCAGAGCAGCAACTGAGAAGGCAACATTTCTGCCCTGTTCTCTCTGCCCAAGGGCGCATTCAGCACTGTGCCCTCACCAGGGATGTGAGAAGAGAAGGAAGAAAATTTCCTCTGTCCAAGGTTCTTCTGGCTGGACTAAGAATAAAATTGACATGAGACAGATTAACAGGAGAAAAAAACCAAATTTTCATTACCTACTCATGGAGGCCCAATAATGAAATTGAGACCCAAAGAATTGAGCCCAAAGAAATGACCAAGGAAGGCAGGTTTTATACATTTTAGACAAAGAGACAATAAATTTGTAAGGAATTGACAGGACAAAGAAAACTTTATTTTGGGAGATTCAATTAGTAATGAATTTTATTTATTTATTTTTAAAGATTTTATTTATTTATTTGACAGAGAGAGAGGGATCACAAGTAGGCAGAGAGAGAGAAGGGGAAACAGGCTTTCCACCGAGCAGAGAGCCCAATGCGGGGCTCGATCCTGGGACCCTGAGATCATGACCTGAGCCGAAGGCCAAGGCTTAACCCACTGAGCCACCCAGGTGCCCCAATTAGTAATGAATTTTAAACAGAATTTGGGCTGCGATAGTAAATCAGTACAAAGTAACAAGGTTTGTTTATACAGACTTCTCAGGTCTAGATTCCCTCTCTCTGGTGATAAAAATGGCTCTCTATGTCCTGGTGTAGGGAGGGGATCTTTCCCATGAGAGATTTATTTCCCACTTTCAGGGAGACAGAAGAAGTTCTGAGTGTGCTTCTTGAATAGTCTATTTTTTAAGTAAACTTAATTCAAAATAATCAATATTTCATTGTGCTACATTTGGGGCAGACTGCCCTAGGCGACTACAGGTGCTTCTGCTCTGAAGTGCCACATGCTATCTCTCTGGAATGCAACTGTTTTCATCTGCCCTTATCCAGAGCTGAATGAATACTTTTGATACTTTCTTGCTGGTCAGTCAATATAATAACTATGATTTAAGGAGTGCTTACATGCAAAAAAAAATTGTATGTGTTACCTCATTTAACCCTCAAAACAACCCCATGAATTATAGGTACAATTATTATCTCCTTTTACAAATGAAGAAACTGGAGCTCATAAAGTTTAAGTAATTTACCCAAGCTCACATAGCTAGGAAGTGGTAGATTTAAAATTTTTGTGAACACTTTGCAAACTTGCTTTAGATCGTTTTAAGAAATTTAATGTTAGTGATACAACTAAAGCTCTTTCTATCACATTTTCTCCCTCTTTTGCTTCCTCCTTCTCTTTCCAAGGTTGGTGTATATGTTCTTGTGTATACTCTTATAAATATATATTTATTCATAAATGATATAGTATTACCTCTGCAGTAAATAGTATCAATTTTTTTCAAACTTGCATTTTCCATTTTACATGATGTTTTCTAGATATTCCTATGTTAATAACTGTAAACTAGTTCATTCATTTTAACGATTTTAACGGTTTAAGAGTCTCCTGGTATACATCTATGAGTATGTCCTTTGAAGTAGAATTTTCCCCACATGTGCATCTCCAGCCTTATTATATATTGCTGAATTGTTCTCCAGAATGGTCTTACTTAAGAGTTTACATTTGAGTCTCAGTACAAGTACAGAATTTCTCCATACCAGAACTTACTGAGCAGAGTCATCTTAAATATAATAGCACAGTTGAAACTATCGATGTTTAAGAGATAGGATAAGATAGCAGTTCCCAAGCCTAAATATCTGTCAGAATCACCCAATAGACTTATAGATTGTATATCTGGGGCCACTGGCCCCACTCCAAATGCCCGCTGGGTGATCCTGATGAAGTTGATCTGTGAACAAGAATTTGTAGACCACTGGTCTCAGCTACATTCTGACCATATACTCTTCCAGATTCTTTTCATCTTTAATCTACATGTTAGACTACTAGAAAACAACACACATGGCTGCACTGACTGCCCCCCTTTATATATTACCATAAAATATGTGCTTGGCTTTTACAAGGGCTATCATAGAAGAACCATACAAGATTGGGAGTGAAGAGGTGTACCTGGCTGGCTCAGTTGGAGGAGCATACGACTCTTGATCTCTGGGTCATGAGTTTCAGCCCCACATTGGGTGTAGAGATTGCTTAAATAAGTGAACCTTAAAAAAAAGAACTGGGAGGGAGGAGGGTTGAAATTATGTAATTCTGTTTCATCCTGCTGTATTCTGTGTTAAAGTCCCTAAGTAAGAAATAATAGTCTTGGGATGCCTGAGTTGGTTCAGCCAGATAGCCTCTGCCTTCAGCTCGGGTCATGATCCTGAGGTCCTGGGATGGAGTCCCAGATCCAGGCTCCTTGCTCAGTGGGCCACTTCTCCCTCTGCCTGCCTCCCTCCTGCTTGAGTGCTCACGTTCTCTCTCTTTCTGACAAATAAATAAAATCTTTTAAAAAATAGTCTTGTTTTAGCTGCCCCAAATTTACCAATAGCAGCCAGACAAGAAAAGGGGAACAACCTTACACTGTAAACTTTTAAAAGAGAGAACCAAGGGGAAAAAATTCTAGTGTTCCCAAACCTACCTCCCTTCCTATAGTTAGTAGTGGAGAAAGGAGTGTTTACAAAAGCCCTACAGCTTCCACCAATTTTCTTCAATTTATAAAGACACTGTCTACAAGGATGAGTAGGAATAAAATTGCTTAATTTTTCTTGAGTCAGTTTTAATAAGTCATATTTTTCTAGGAATTTTCCAACTTGATCTGAAGTTGCCCATTTGGTTATTTATAATATACTCTATCTCTTTAATGCCTGCAGCATATGTAGTGATGTATCATTTTTCATTTCTGACATTGATTAGATTTTTTCTTATTCCCTTGATAGGTCTTGCTAGAGATTTGTCAATTTTATCCATCTTTTTGAAGAAGCAACTTTGGTGTTGTTGGCCCACTTTTGTATTACTATTTTTTATTCTGTTTCATTAATTTCTGTTCTTATTGACAATGTTAAACATCTGAACCCTGTAGTCCCACCCATTTGTGGACCACTCTGCCCTCACGTATCCCAAGAATAGACCCACCTCTACTCTTCCTCAGTGCACCAGATAAGATACATTTCCATCCTTCCTCATGACTCGCATAAGATTTACCCACAATTCTCTTGTTTATCTGCCTCTATAAAACCTCAGACCCACTTCCTTTTCTTAGAGACATTCCTCATTAAGGGGCTTACCTGATTGCAGTAGCATGAATAAAATCATCTTCTTAATTGTCCAGTATATTTTGTCTTTCACATCACCTTTACCGTTTTCTTTCTTCTATAATCTTTGAACTACTTTTTAATGTAATGAACTCTTTAAATTTCAATCTTTCTTTTTTTTAAGGATTTTATTTATTTATTTGACAGAGAGAGATCACAAGTAGGCAGAGAGGCAGTCAGAGAGAGAGGAGGATGCAGGCTCCCTGCTGAGCAGAGAGCCCGATGCGGGCCTCCATCCCAGGACCCTGAGATCATGACCTGAGCCAAAGGCAGAGGCTTTAACCCACTGAGCCACCCAGGCGCCCACTTTCTTCTTTTTAATATAGATATTTAAGACTAACTTTCTTTAAAAAAAGAAAAAAGAGTGCCTGGGCGCCTGGGTGGCTCAGTGGGTTAAAGCCTCTGCTTTCGGCTCAGGTCATGATCTCAGGGTCCTGGGATCGAGGCCCGCATCGGGCTCTCTGCTCAGCAGGGAGCCTGCTTCCTCCTCTCTCTCTCTGCCTGCCTCTCTGCCTACTTGTAATTTCTCTCTCTGTGTCAAATAAATAAATAAAATCTTTAAAAAAAAAAAAAGAAAAAAAAAAAAGAAAAAAGACTAACTTTCCTTCCAGGTACCAATTTAGCCAAATCTCATAAGTTTTGATAGGATATATCTACCTATTTAGATATAGAGAGTTGTATGATATATATAGTTTTGGTATATACATAGTTGTGAGATATATATATATAATATATATATTATTTGTGAAGTTCAAAGTATTTCCTAATTTCCATTATGATATCATTTCTGATCCAAGGATTATTTCAAAATCTATTTCTTAATTGCCCAAATATGGGGATTTTCTAGATATATTTTTATTATTGATTCCTAATTTAGTTGCATCAAGATTAGAAACTGCATTCTTTACAATTTCAGTTATTTGAAATGTGTTAGGAACATCATTATGTTCCTATACCCAGCTCATGATTATATTTGATAAATGTATCCATGTATACTTGAAAACAATTCTTTCTGCACTTTTTGATACAGTACTCCCAATATTTCATTAGTTTAAATTTGTTCATTGTACAATGTGAATAAGATAATATAACATAACATTAGATTATAACTCAGAATAAAATAAATATGCATGAGTCCATTCTGATATAAACAAATGATTGAGGAGTGCCTGGGTGGCTCAGTCGGTTAAGCATCTGCCTTCAGCTCAGGTCATGATCTCAGGGTGCTGGGACCAAGCCCCACATCAGGCTCCCTGCTTAGCAGAGAGTCTGCTTCTCCCTCTCCGTCTGCCCCTCCCCCTACTCATACACACACTCTCTCAAATAAATAAAAATCTCAAAAAATTATTGAACAAATATATAAATGGGGGAGAAGAGACAAATCTCCCATGCAATAGATCTTTTTAAAAAATTATGTAGATATTCCACCTTAAAGGAGGGGGAGCATAATTCCCTACCCTTTGAGTATGGGTTTTAACTTAATGGCTCAATTCCAAAGAATAGAGTGTAGAAAGGGGAAAACAGTAACTTTGCAGTGAAAAGACCTGGCAGACACTAACTTAACCAAGCAATAGAATTAATATCATCAGAGATAAGACATATTGAAATCACATACCCTTTGGTATGATGCAATGAGATGGGTACTTCACTTCTATGGTATTCTTTCCAAAAACCCATAACCCCAGGGAAATCAAGGTTCCAATCATGAGAAAACATCACATCAAACAAACCCAGATTGAGGGACATTCTACAAAATACCTGACCATTTAAAATTAGCAAGGTCATGAAATACAAAGACTGACAAATTGTTACATATTGGAGGAGACTAAGGGGTTATGAAAAATAAATGCAATGTATTGTTCAGGAGTGGATACCGCAAACAAAAGAGGACATTCATGGAAAATTTGGTGAAATCTGAATAATAATTCTGCACATTAACAGTAAATGTACCAGTGTTAATTTCTTACTTTTTAAAAATGTACTATGGTTAGTTAAGATGTTCATATTAGAAGTACCTTGGTGAAGAGGATATGAGAACTCTCTATCTTATCTTTGTAACTTTTTTATATATTTAAAGTTATTCCAGAATTAAAATTTTATTAAAAACACATTTAGGGCGCCTGGGTGGCTCAGTGGGTTAGTGCCTCTGCTTTCGGCTCAGGTCATGATCTCAGCGTCCTGGGATCGAGGCCCGCATCGGGCTCTCTGCTCAGCAGGGAGCCTGCTTCCTCCTCTCCCTGTCTCTCTGCCTGCCTCTCTGCCTACTTGTAATCTCTCTCTCTGTGTCAAATAAATAAATAAAATCTTAAAAAAAACACATTTATTCCTTGTGTATTTTATAAATTATATTTATACATATACATACACGTGCACAGAAAGACAGAAAAAGTTTTTGTTCTGCCTGTATTGTCAATTATTATGAGAAATATGTTGAAATCTACCACTATGATTGTGGGTTTGATTCTCCTTGAAGTACTCTCAATATTTGCTTTTAAATTTTGAGGCTATGTTATTGGAAACATAAACATTCTTAATTGTTATATCTCTTGGTGAACTGAAACATTCATTTGTATGACAATTCCCTTTTCCTCTCTAGTAATGATTTTTACCTTAAATTCTATATTGTCTGTTAATAATAGTGAACTTTCACACTCTTTACCATTTTCCCTTCATTTTTGACATGGTAATTCCTTACCGGGTTTGTTAGTCTTCAATGCTTGTGGGTGTGTAAATTAGTGCAATCCCTTCAGAATACTATTTGGCAGTATCTTCTAAAGCTTAATAGTAGCCTACCCTCTGACCCGTTAATTCTATTCCTAGATATATACCCAAGATAACTGAATACATATGTACTTCAAAAAACATGCACAAGAATAGTAACTTCATTTATAATAGCCAGAAATTAGAAACAAGTCAAATATTTATCAATGGTAGAATGAATAAATAAATGGTGGTATGTCCCACCAACAGTGTAGGAGGGTTCTGCTTTCTCTGCATCCTTACCAACATCTGTTGTTTCCTGAATTGTTGATTTTAGCCATTCTGACTGATGTGATGTGGTATCTCATTGCCGTTTTGATTTGTATTTCCCTGATGCCGAGTGATGTGGAGCATTTTTTTCATGTGCCTGCTAGCCATTTAGAGGTCTTCTTTGGAGAAATGTCTGTTCATGTCTTCTGTCCATTTCTTAACCAGATTTTTGGGGTTTTGGGTGTTGAGTTTGTTAAGTTCTTTACAGATTTTGGATACTAGCCCTTTATCTGACATGTCATTGCAAATATCTTCTACCATTCCATAGGTTGCCTTTTAGTTTTGTCAATTGTTTCCTTTGCTGTGCAAAAGCTTTTTATCCTGATGAAGTCCCAATAGTTCCTTTTTGCTTTTGTTTTCCTTGCCTTTGAAGACATGTCTAGCAAGAACTTGCTGCAGCCACGGTCAAAGAGGGTGCTGCCTATGTTCTTCTCTAGGATTTTGATGGTTTCCTGTCTCACATTTAGGCCTTTCATCCATTTTGACTTTATTTTTGTGTATGATCTAAGAAAGTGGTACAGTTTTATTCTTCCGCATGTGGCTGTCCAATTTTCCCAGCACCATTTGTTGAAGACACTATCTTTTTTTTCCACTGGATATTTCTTCCTATTTTGTCAAAGATTAGTTGATCATAGAGTTGAGGGTCCATTTCTAAGTTCTCCATTCTGTTCCATTGATCTATGTGTCTGTTTTTGTGCAAGTACCATACTGTCTTCTTGATTTCAGCTTTGTAATACAGCTTGAAGTCTGGAATTGTGATGTCTCCAGCTTTTTCCTTTTCAACTTTGCTTTGGCTATTCAGGGTCTTTTCTGGTTCCATACAAATCTCAGGATTGTTTGTTCCAGCTCCAAAATATGCTGGTGGTATTTTGATAGGGATTTCACTGATTGTGTAGATTGCTTTGGGTAGCATAGACATTTTAACAATATTTGTTCTTCCAATCCATGAGCATGCAATGTTCTTCCATTTCTCTGTGTCTTCCTCAATTTTTGTCATAAGTGTTTTATAGTTTTCTGGTATACCACTCTAGAATCAGTGTGGAGGTTCTTCAATAAGTTAAAAATAGAACTACCCTATGACCCAATAATTACACTACCAGATATTTATCTAAAGAATGCAAAAATAGTGATTCAAAGGAGTACATGCATCCCAATGTTTATAGCAGCAATGTCCATAATAGCTAAACTATGGAAAGAGCCCAAATGTCCTTCAACAGAGGAATGGATAAAGATGATGTGGTATATAGAGAGATATATACGATGGAATATTACTCAGCCATCAAAAAGAATGAAATCTTGCCATTTGCAATGACGTGGATGAAACTAGAGGGTGTTATGCTAAAGCAAAATAAGTCTGGGAAAGAAAGACAGATATGACATGATTTCACTCATACGTGGAATTTAAGAAACAAAACAGATGAACATAGGGGAAGGGAAGGAAAAATAAAACAAAACAGAGAGGAGACAAACCATAAGAGATTCTTAACTATGGAGAAAAAACTGAGGGTTGCTTGAGGGGAGGTGGGTGGGGAGATGGGGTGATTGGATGATGGGTATTAAGGAGGGCACTTGTAATGAGCACTGGGTGTTATATGCACTAAATTCTACCCCTGAAACTAAAAATACACTATATGTTAACTAAATTGAATTGAAATAGGGACACCTGGGTGGCTCAGTTGGTTAAGTGTGTGCTTTGGGCTAAGGTCATGATCCCGCAGTCCTGAGATCAAATCTCACTTTGGGCTCCCTGTTCAGCTGGGGAAGCTGCTTCTCCCTCTCCCTCTGCCCCTCCCCCTACTGTGCTCTCTCTCTCTCTTGTTCACGCTCTCTCTCTCTCAAATAAATAAATAAAACCTTAAAAAAATAAATCTAATTTAAATATTTTTTAATTGTGTTATGTTTGTACAATGGAATATGAGCAGCAGCAATAAAAAAGAACAATCTACTGCCACACACAAAAACATGGTTGGAAGCACCTCAGGGTTCAGTCAGTTAAGCATCCATCTCTTGGTTTCAGCTCAGGTCATGATCTCGGAATCCTGGGATCAAGCCCCATGTCAGGATTCATGCTTGGTGGGGAGTCTACTTGAGGATTCTCTCCCTCTTCCTCTGCCTCGTCTCCGCTCTCTCTCTCTGTCTCTCTAAAATAAATAAATAAATTTTTTAAGAAATGGTTGAATTTCACATACATAATGTTGAACAAAAGAAGCCAGAAATAAGAGTACTTTCATATAAACGATCCCATTTATATGAAGTTCAAGAACAGGCAAAATTCACTTATGGTAATGTGGTGAAAAAATGTCCCCAAACTTTTTTGCAGCTCCTGCCATCAGGAGGTAGAGTTTATTTCTCCACTGCTGGAATCTGGGATGGTCTTGTGACCTGCTTTGACCCAAAGAATCCAGGGGAGGTAACATTGTACAATTTCTGGGTAATTTGTTGTTGCCTTTTGCTGCCCTGAGATGTCCATGTAAAGCAGCCCAGTCTAACCTCTTGAGGATTAAATACCCATGTGGAGAGAGAGGGGCCCAGCTGACAGCCAGCACCAACCACTAGACATGTGTATGAAACCATTTTTGACCACCCAGCCCAGTCAAGCTGCCAAATGACTGCAATCACATGAGTGACCACAGGTGAACTAGCAGAATTGCCCAACTGAGCTCAGTCTAAATTCCTGACCCACAAAATTATGAGCAAATAAAATGGCTATTTTAAGCCACTAAGTTCCAGAGTGGTTTGTGATAAATAAAACTGAAACAGTGTTGGAAATCAGATTACTGGTTATCTCTGGTGGGTGGATATTGACTGAGAAAAAGCATGTGCCAGCCTTCATCATGTCCACCAAAGAAGTCCTAATCCTTGGAACCTAATATGGAATATGGTAGGTTACCTGGAAAGGGGCAATTAATGTTACAGATGAAATTAAGGTTACTAATTAACAGATAGGGAAATTATCCTGGATTATCCAGGTGGGTCCCACATCCTTAGAAGTGGAGGCAAGAGGCAGAAGACTGGAGTCAGAGGGAGAGGTGACTACAGAAGAATGATCCGAAAAATGCAACATCTCTGGCACTGAAGATGGACGGGGGGGGGGAACCACAAAGTAGGGAAGGCAGGCAACCTCTAGAAACTGGGAAAGCCACTAAATTTGTAGTGATTTGTTATAGTTACCATAGAAAAATTAAAAAAAAAACTGATCTGGATGGATCTTCTTACACCTCTTCAGAACCTGCAATTTCATTTTTCACCCACCCATGCTGTGCTGTTCCTGCTTTTAAATCCTTAATAATTTTTGAACGAGGGGCCCTGCATGCTCATTTGACACTGGGTGCTACAAACTACACTGTCAGTCCTGCCACCATCCTGTTCATTCTTCTTTACTCAGCACCAGGACCAGACCACCAGACCAGCCTCTCTTTAAGTTGTTGGTGACTATTTCATGAGGCCAGTGATCCTTTCTTGGCATTAGGCCTTGAAGAGGGCTACTCTTCTCTACCATGATAGATCCTCCTAACTCCAAATCTCAGGACAGAGGGGTTGGACATGTAAGTCTGTTCCATCCCTAGACTTCTACTCCAGACTTCTATACATCTGTCATGAACATCTTCATAACTGACATGGCCTCTTGAAGACCTGCTGCAGAGTGCCCTTCTGACTGCCTGCATAGAGAGTGACTGACAGGTCATTTCTCTGAAGAGGAAAAAATGTAATCATCTCAGACAACCTACTACATATAGAACACTAGTGCCTGGGGATATTAATAAGTGTTACAAGAAAGAGGAGTGATGTAGCCAAGGATCTTTGTCAAACTGAGTTTAAAAAATTAAATTGCTTTTTTTCCTGAGGGATTTCTTAGCTTACCTAATGTGCTAAAGGACATTATGACTCTCCAAGGTGGGGGCTGAGGAAGAGCTGAAGTATATAGTACTTCATGAACCTATTTGACCTCTTTTCTCCTAGGGATCTTGCAGGACTAATTTTCCACAGAGAGTTTTGAGAACTGTTCTCCTAAACCAATGAAGCCGCTACCAAGCTGAACCTTTAGTTTATCTCCTTTTCCATTTAAATGTAACCGTACAAGCAAGCACACAGCTAGGTGAGAAGACTTCCTTTGTCTAATTCTTCTCTTCCTCTGGTCCTCTGCTCACACACATGCTCTATACAGAAGGACAGGAGCCTAGGGAGTACTATTCAAATCCATGCTTATTGGGTGGGACGATGATGGTGATGACAATGATGATACCTAACATTTATCAAGCACTTGCTCTGTGCCATAAGCACTGTTTTAAGCACTTGTTACATATCATTTTATTTAATCTCATGACTTCTTTAAAGAATACCTGGCATTTGTAATGCAAAGATCCTCAATTTACAGTTGATAAATGTCAGTGGACACAGCTAATCGTAAACTGGGCATTTTTTGTCACAGGCACATCTCCACTCAAGAGATTATAGAATTCCTTTTATATGCATAAAACAAACAAACAAAAAACCCTTTCTAAACCAACAGTGAACTGTTGACAGTTTGATTTTAAACCTGTTGGGGATGAAGTTGAAACACCTGGCACTTTTTCCATTCAAATATGCATCAGCAAGTGATGATGATACTGCTATTCAAGAAAACTAAGATTTGTTCTAGAAGCTGGGAACTGATTACTTGAGTGAGCTCTAAAGCAAATTCTTGGGGAAATATGCTCTCAGCCTTTGAAGTTATTCTCAGGTCATAAAATATTTCTGTCAACACATGTACAGGATATCCAACTGATGAAATACTGAACAAAAAAAAGGGAGTTCACTTAGTTTTTACCTTTTATATAAAAAAGTGATAATAAAAGTCAATATAATGGCTCTCACTCCCACAACAAATTTCTTTGGAAACCAAATTTCTTCAGGCCTCTTTAGCCTATGGATACTAGAGGTCCTATTAAACATAATCACCAAATTTTGCTGGTTCTTCCATTCAGTGCACCTAACACCTCAGTTTCTTTGATTAAGAGCCCTCCAGAGTGTTTGTTTCTAGATGTTCCTGGGGAGTGAATATCACCTGTGAGCCCAAACAACTCTAACTAGCTGTCTTATCAGCTACCAAGTGCTTTCTGATACTCTGTTTCCACCTCACCTACCCACTTTCTCTGCTGGGCAACATGGCATCAGCCAGGCGCCACTGTCCTCCACCAAGCATCTTCTGCCATTACCCACTGAAAGAAGACTTCAACTACCTCCATTTTGACCTTAAACTTTCCAACTTATTAAGGTCTTTCCAGCTTGTCTCTTAACTCAGGCAAAAGTCCCAGTGGGCAAAGCATCCTGGGATGGGAACTGAACCTACCCCCTCAAGCAATAAGAACTCCCTGAGCCAGAAAGACCCTGCAGGACTGACCCCAAGACAATGATCAGCCTGCCCTTGCCTGCCCACCTGCTTGTACCCACCGACCTTGGGCCCACATTTTCCTTATATGGACCTGGTAGGATTTTCAGTACTATGGAGACAGTCTCTGAGACATGAGTCCACTGTCTTCCCAGTGGTGGCCTCTCTGAAATAAATCCCTTTCTTGTTTCATCACCAACCATTTCTCTGCCTTTGGATTTTGCAATGGTCAAGCCTGGTTTGTTTGGGACCCCTGGTGCCAGAGGCTCTCACACCCCTGAGCCCCAGTTACACCACCAGGCTCCTCCGATGTCTCACTGAAGCCAAAGCCCTGGAATCTAGAGATGTCAGCTCTGTAGGGTGCTCTGAGGACAAATGGGGAAGGAGGTTGCTTGCACTTTAGAAACTTTTTCAGTGAAAGGAGGAAGAGTGGGTAGTATAAGTGAACTAAAGCCTCATCGTTCTTATTGGGAGAACGCAGATATCGCTTTCATCATAACTACTGAAGGGGAGCAGAATTTGCCACTGCAAAATATGCCTCTTTGGCATAAGGATTATTTTTGCCTGGTTATTTTTAAGAAACAGCAGACACATTAGAAGCTCGGCAAACAGAGTAGAAGTTACCCTTTTTTGAGGGAAATTTACATTTAGAAAGGAAATCTTTCTTTGTAAGAATGTCTCCTTCTTTGTACCAGGAAGAAGGGGGTTACTCAATCTCTAGAAACTCTTATCAGTGGAGAAGGTGAGGACTTAAATCTGTATAACAATCCTACCCTCATTTACTGTGATTTTAACTGGTAACTTCCCAAAACTGGTCTCTCCAACAACCCCCAACATCTACTTTTGTCTTTAGATGGTAATGGTATTTAAAATGTCAGCTTGGGCCATCTCAGGGAGTTACTCAATATTCCTGGGTATGTACCATGTGTACAAGAGTTATACATATTATTAAACTTATATTTGTTTTTCCTCCTGTTTATTACAGTGGGGTGTCAACCAGGAACCTAGAAGGGTTATTTTCCCACACCTACACTACTCAATCTCACATGTAAATGGATAGAGACACAAATTTGAATCATTCTTTTTTCCTTAAACAGGAGCTCCTGACCTTTCTGTGTGCCATGCACACCTTTGGCTATCTGTTGAACTCCATGAACCCTTTCTCAGAATAAGGTTCTTGAATGTATCAAATAAAATGCATCAGATTACAAAGGAAACCAATTACATTGAAATAGTTATCAAACTATTTTTAGCACAAATTTCATATGGAAATGCAGCTGCTTTTTATTAACACATTAAATAAATGATCTAGTAGCAAGTCTAATACCACAATTATTCAAAGAAGTGCATGAGTAAATAATATTTTAAGACATCTGAATAAAATTGAAATGTTATATAAAAATATTTGTGATACTGTTACTGCCATTGGGATTTGTTACCTATGTTCATAATTGGGAAAAATGCTAAATTTCAAAGATGTAACTATTTTCCCTTCCAAGTTCATAGACCCCATGAATTCTATTTGTGAACCCCAGGGTAAAAATCACTGCCTTGAGGTACCTGAGTTGTTCAGTCGGTACAGCATGCCACTCTTGATCTCAGGGTCATGAGTTCAAACCCCACGTTGGGCATAGAACTTACTAAAAGAAAAAAAAATCACTGCCTTAGAATAAGTTCTCTTTAAGGAGCCTGAAGGAAAGGAAAAATTCTTTTCTACCTTCAAGGTCTTCCAACTGGAATAAGGACTCAATTAACATGACACAGATTAACAGGAGAAAAAAACCAAAGTTTTATTATATTGCACGGAGGCCCAAATATGAAATTAAGACCTACAGAAATGACCAAGGCAGACAGTTTTTATCCTTTCTAGATAAAGAAATTATACATCTGTGAGGAATTGACAGGACAAAGAAAATTGTGGAAGCTTCAATTAATAAGGAATTCTAAACAGAATTTGAGCTGGGGTAGTAAATTAGTTAAAAGTAACAAGTGTTCTTTATATAGCCCTCTTGGCTCTAAATTCCCCATTTCTGGTGATAAGGATGTCTCTACCTCCTGGTACAGGAAGGGTACCTTTCACATGAGAGATTTCCTGCTTTCCAGGGGGACAGAGGAAGGTCTGAGTGTCCTTCTTGCACAGGTTATCTCTGAATGTTGTCAGCTGAACTGGGGAGACCTGGGGCCTCTCGATCCAGCCCATCCTAAAGATGTCACCAAAGGTTCTCTGTTTTGTCACGAGAAAGAATTCAAGGATGGACACACACAGTAGACAAGCAACACAAGTGGGAAAGTTTATTAAACCAAAAGTACATTCTTGAGATGGGAAAGCAGGCAAGCTCAAGAGAGAGCTGTGAGCCCTGGGGTTTGGGTTTCTATCTTTTATTGACAGTTCTTCACTAGAGGGTGGAATAACATTACGGGAGCAGGGATTTCTTGGAAGCAGGGTTTCATGCTTTTTCTTCCTTATTTAGCCAGGGGTTTCCTGTCATGGCACCTGCCATCTTGGGCCTGACTGGTTTGATCTGGCTTCTTGCAGAGTGCTGCCAGGATAGGCCTCTGACTTTCTCCATCCCTGGCCATGACTTCCTCTTTGCTGGCCTCCAGGTATCCTGTTAGAACCTAATAACTATCTCTAACATTAAGTAACTCTCATTTAAAATAATCAATATGCCAAAGTGGTCCATTTTGGGGCTGCCTGCCTTGGCCCCTACAAGTCCTTACAGGGCCCCATACTAAAAGACTTATAGCTACCCATCCCTGCAGCTCATTGCATAACCCCAGACAAATTCAAATCCCAGGCAGGACTCAAGCTGGGAACCCTACTGTATTTAGACAAAATGGTTTTTTTTAAATAGATGAGTTTATTATTAGGATATTTCTAAATAATCAAAAGATCTCATTGACTCAATTTTAACCTGGCATTGCTTCCCAGTCCCCACAATCCCCCATCAATCCACCCACCACACTGTGACAAGAGTGATCTTTTAAAATGCAAATATGATCCTGTGACTCCCCTGCTTAAAATACGAGGTTCTTCTGGCCCTATCACTTTCAGGGAAAAAAAGACATTTCATAAGCAGATTCTTAAATATTACCCCACCCCCATCCCTTATCCAGCTGTGGTGTATACTACTGTGTTTCACAATCACTGAACTACACCCAATTACCCATATACACCTGCTTTTGTACACACTATTCCCTTTGCCTGGAATGTCTTCCCACCCCATCCTTACCTGGCAAATTCCTTCTTAGTGTTTAAAATCCAGCTCAAGCACTAACTCCTCTGAAAGAAGGTGTCAGGCCTTTCCTGGACTCCCTGGGAAGAGTTTATTACTGTCTCCTATGTGCTACCACTCACTGAACCTTGACTATACATATAGTGTGGCACTTATATAAACTAGTTTATTGAATGAGCTAGACACAGTAGGGTGTAAGCAGGAAGCAATATAATTCTTTCACACCACTGCTTCACACCACAAGCTCTGTGGAATCATTTTTCCCCACCCTGCATGAAATTTCAGACAGAGCTTATACCTTTTTCAGTCACTCTTAGATATTAAAAAATTTTGGTTTTGGGCATTAAAAATTCAAGTCCTGTCTCATACATCGCAGCTTTAATCCATCACTGATTTCCAAGTTTCTCCCCTCCCTCAGTTCCACCAAGAAACTTGTACTGGGGGAAGGGTAGGAAGTGTGGTTGGCCTCCCCCCTCATCCATTTTCTTCTATCCCTCCTCCCCCAGTCACTGTGCTGCCTCAAACCCTGCCTCTAGGGTTGAAGGAGAGGGAAGGACTAGAAGGAAGACCCAAAACAAGCTTTCATTACTGGTTCTGTTTTCACCTGGCAATGGAGAGTGCTGCAGATGTCCAAAGCTGGTACTTTCTCTGGAGAGTTACTTGGAACTCCCCTGTCACTGGGCTTCTCTCACCTGCAGTTCCCTTGACTTGGGCAACACCTATTCTGGCTGGTCTCTTTCAACACCTCTGTCCCTGGTTTCTATGAGTCCCTTCTTCTGTTGGGGTCAATTCATACCTCTGAGATATCATCCTAGAGAATATCCCTTATAAGATGACCCAACTCTAAATTCCTACCATGGTGACTCCTTCTGGCCCCTGGGAAACAGACAGCTTTGCCCATATGTTGGTAGAAGAGTAGCTCCCTGCAAATGCAATGTTCTCTTTCCTCTGTTGTCACAGATTGCTTTAGCCATAGTCTCTCTCACCTTAAGACTTTGTTTTCAGATGTAAGTCAATTGCCAATCCCTGCAAATGTCAATCTCCAGGGGATATACATCAAGCCCTTGGAGTGGTTCTCTTGTACCCCCATTTTCACTTAAGTGAGTGGGAAGTGTCTCCTTCACTCTCCCACGAGCAGAAGAAACTCCAAGACATTCTCACAACTCATCAAAACCATCTTCTCCCATTGCCTCTACCATCTTTCTCTCAATCAATCCCCAAATTTCTCTTTATATACCTTCAGGGTAAGTAATAGCCTAAGGGATAACAGATCACATTTTGGAAGTCATCCTTTAGCAAATTCTATAAAGATGGTGTGCCTCCTCTCTTTAGAATATTGACTCTTTTGTTTTCCACTTTGGATTCTCATCCAAAACTTAAACAGGAAAAGTCTCATTTTAATATCTGTTGCATAGTACAGCATCCATTACTACACTATGAGTTTTTTGACACCAGGAAATAAGTTTCACTCATTTTTCCATTATTAGCACCTAGCATAGTACCGGGGACAGGAAAAGTGCTCAAAACTATTTGTTGACTATAGTTCAAGATGTTGGACTAGGTACATCTTCACAATCCCTCCTAGAATCCATTGAAATAAAAGTACAGCAGTGCATAAAGAAATAAACCTCTAACAGGAAAAAGAATGAGATAAAGGTGAATGTATTGCCAATAAAAGAGATCCCAACACATTTCTGGGAGAAGGAAAGTGGATGCGAGCAAGTTGGCAGGTGAACCAGATGGATGAAACCACAGCCTAGAATATATTATGAGGAAGCTACAGAGGAAATGGAAGCCAGCCTGCCTGGCAGAACCCTGGAGATACTCCGGGCTCTGAGTCAGTAAGTACAGAAGGGAGCAAAAATGAGAGGTGGGGATTTAAACTGGGGAATTAATTGAAGATTTGTAAGACAGAACAGCTGCATCAGTCTCCATCACCATATTCCTCCTTAAATCCTTTGCCCAGAGTAGTAGTTATTGGCATTTGCCAATAAGCAAAAAACAATTTTTTTTAAAAAAAATTAGAGGGCTCTTAACTGAAGAACATTAAATGGCATGGAAAAAGTTAAAACTTCTAGTTTGGATATTGGCTTCTCAGAGAAATACCCTTTCTCAGTGGGCATTTAGAAGGCCCACTGCCAGACAGCCAATTCCCAGCCTACCCACCTTAAAACAAACCTTGACAAGCAAACAGTCCCTCCTGCCCTGCATCATAAAGACTTCCCTGTCAGAATTCCCATTCAGCCATTAAAGGAAAGAACTACCTGGAAAACAGACCTCCTTTATACAGAAAACAGATCTGCTTTCCAAAACAGCAAAAGGAAAATTCACATCAGCTACTCAGTAATTTTTCTTTAAAAACAAATGGACAGGATAGTGACATGACCAAAAATGGCACAATAGGGAAATATAGTGCTCCATCCCTCCACAAAAGCAACTAAAGAGCTGGCAAAAACAGAATCAACTTTTGCAGAACTCTGGAATCTACTCAAAAACATAAAACATCCAGGGAAAGCTTGGCAAAGAAAGAAGTGGCTGCTATGTGGTAAGAGATAGCTGTAGCATTTTAAATTGCCTGCCTATCATCCCCCAATCTCCAGATTGTCAGTGGCTCTGAGGATGGCAGCCTACACTACTGGAGCAGATTGTTAGTAACAGAGGGAGCAACAGAACTTACTCTCCAAGACTTGAGTTTATCAATTTCTACCTGTCTGGTGGCCCCTGAAGAACAGACACAAGGACTTGCCTTTGTTTCACATGACTCAGTGCATTCTCAGGACTGGAACAACTAACTGTTTAGGCAGCATTTACCAAAAACATTTAAAGGCACAAATATTGCCACAGCAGACTGTGGCAAGGGACAACAGCTAGGACAAGTAATAGGCCAAAACATATAGAGAAGAAGGGGTTATAAAAGGAGCTATGTCTGGATATAATAGATTTTTTTTAAAGATTTTATTCATTCATTTGAGGGAGAGTGAAAGAGAGGCAGAGGGAGAGGGAGAAGCAGACTCCCTGCCAAGCTGGGAGCCCGACATGGAGCACACCCAGGACCTGGAGGTCATGACCTGAGCCAAAAGCAGACACTTAACCATCTGATCCACCCAGGTGTACCTGGTATAATGGATTTTTTAAAGTTCCCATATATTCCAAGGAATTGAGAAAGCCACACACACATCCAGTCCCAAGTGCATGCACAGAAAATATTATTGAAGACCTTAAGCTTTCACTTCTGACTCACCTTCAGGCCCTGGATAAGGGTGAAGTGAAGACTGAGGCAGAATTGTAAACAATGTGGCCAAGCTTTAAAAGAGTACTCAAAACAAAGCCAGTGTATCAAGAATGGCAAAGGATTTTTTTTTTATTTCTCTGGCCTCAGGCACTTAAAGAAACTCTGTCAAAACACTAGGTGACCCATAGATGTCATCGGCCACACACAACAAAGAATAGAGTTCTTACAAAAATTGTTTACAAAAATCATTTACCAAACAACTATAATTCAAAACTTAAGTAGTAACAAAAACCTGGGTGGGAGAGGGAAGGGAGGATCTGATCTCCACAAGTGGCATGTTAATATTCAAAATGTTTTCAAACTTTCCAACAAAAAATTTCAAGGCATGAAAAGAAATAAGAAAGTATGGGTCATTCCAAGGAAAAGATAAAATTAAAAGAAATTGTCCTGAGGAAGCCCAGATTTGGATTTACTAAACAAAGACTTTAAATAAAGTATCTTAAATGTGCCCAAAAAGCTAAAAAACAAACCATGGAAAGAGAACTAAAGGAAACCAAGAGAACACCGTAATATCAAATAGAGAGTATCCAATAAAGCAAAAAAAAAATTATGAAAAAGAAACAAAATAGAAATTCTGGAACTTAAAGTTACAATAAGTAAAACAAAAACTTCACTAGAGCAGTTTAACAGTAGATTTCAACAGGTAGAAGAACAAATGAGAACATTTTTATTTTTTTAAAAAAAAGATCTTATTTATTTAATAGAGAGAGAGAAAGAGAGAGAGAATGCGAGCAGGGAGGAGGGGCACAGGGTGAGGGAGAAGCAGACCCCCCATTAAGCAGGGAGCCCAAAGTGGGGCTCCATCCCAGGACCCTGGGATCATGACCTGAGCTGAAGGCAGACATTTAACCAATTGAGTCACCCAGGCACCCCCAAATGAGAGAACTTGAAGATAAATGAATTGAAATAATCCAGTCTGGGAATAGAAAGAAAAGGAATGAAGAAGAATGAATACAGCCTAAGGAGCATGTAAGATACCATCAAATATACCAACATAGGTATAAGGAGTCCCAAAAAAAGAGAAGAGAGATAAATGAGCAGAATATTTAAAGAATATTTAAAGAATTAATGGCCCCAAAATTCCCAAATTAGGGATGCCTAGCTGGCTCAGTCAGTGAAGCAGGCAACTCTTGATCTCAGGGTCATGGGTTCAATCCTCATGTTCAGTTTAGAGCTTACTTAAAAAAATTTTTTTTAACTCCAAAATTAGATGAAATAGTTGAATCTAAATATCCAAGAAACTCAACAAACACGAAGTAGGATAAACTCAAAAGAGGCCCACACTAAAGCATATAATCATATTGTTGAAAGACACACAAAAAGAGAATCGTGAATCAGAAAGATAGAAGTGACTCATCATATACAGGGTAAGATCAATAACCAATTTCTCTTCAGAAACTATGGAGACCAGAAGGTAGTGCTATAAAATATTTAAAGTGCTGAAAGAGGAAAATCCTGTCAATCAAGAATTCTATATTTGGCAAAACTATCCTTCAAAAATGAAGTCAAAATTAAGATATTCACAGATAAACAAAAACTGAAGGAGTTCATTGATAGTACATCTGCCTTATAAGAAATATTAAAAAGTGTCCTGCAGGCTGAAATGAAAGCATGCTAGACAGTAACTTGAAGCCCTATAAAGAAACAAAGAACACCAGTAAATGCTCTTTTCATATAGAGATAAATATAAAATCTAATATTGTGAATGTTCAACTCCTCTTTTTTCCTATATGATTTAAATGAATTCAGTAAAGTCATAGGATACAAAACCAATGTACAGAAATCTATTGCATTCTTATATACAAATAATGAAGCAGTAGAAAGTGAAATTAAGGAAACAGTCCCACTTACAATGACACCAAAACCAGTAAAATATCTAGGAATAAACTTAACCAAAGAGGTAAAAGACTTGTACTCTGAATACTATAAAACATTAATGAAAGAAATGGAAAGACATTCCATGCTCATGTGTTAGAAGAACAAATACTGTTAAAATGGTTATACTATCCAAAGCAATCTAACTATTTAATGTAATCCTTATCAAAATACCAACAGCATTTTTCACAGAACTAGAACAAACAATCCTAAAACTTACATGGCCACCAAAGACCTAGAATAACCAAAGTAATCTGGAAAAACAGAAGCAAAACTGCAGGTATCACAATTCCAGATTTCAAGTTATATTACAATGAAATAGTAATTAAAACAATATGGTAATAGCATGAAAATAGACACATAGATCAATGGAATAGAACAGGAAACCCAGAAATAAACCCACAATTATATGGCCAATTAATCTTTGACAAAGCAGGAAAGAATATCCAATGGGAAAAAGACAGTCTCTTCAACAAATGGTGTTGGGAAAACTGGACAGCAACATGCAGAAGAATGAAACCGGACCACTTTATTACAACACACATAAAAATTAACTCGAAATGGATGAAAGACCTAAATTTGAGACTTGAAACCATAAAAATCCCTGAAGAGAGCACAGGCAATACAGCTGTAGCAACATTTTTCTAGATAAATCTCCTGAGACAAGGGAAATAAAAGCCAAAATAAACTACTAAGACTACATGAAAATAAAAAGTTTCTGCACACTGAAGGAAACAATCAACAAAACTGAAAGGCATCCTACTGAATGGGAGGAGATACTTGCAAATGACATATCCCAAAAGGGTTAGTGTCCAAACTACATAAAGAAGTGATACAACTCAATACTCCCCAAAACAAATAATCCCATTTAAATGGGCAGAAGATATTAAAAGACATTTCTACAAAGAAAACATCCAGATAGCCAACAGACCCATGAAAAGATGCTTAACATCACTGATCATCAGGGAAATGAAAATCAAAACTACAATGAGATATTACCTTAAACCTGTCAGAATGGCTAAAATCAGCAAAACAAGAAACAACAGATGTTGGTGAGGATGTGGAGAAAAAGGAATTCTGTTGCACTGTTGGTGAGAATGCAGACTGGTGCAACCATTTTAGAATACCATACAGAAGTTCCTTAAAAAGTTAAAAAGAGAACTATCTTATGGTCCAGGGATTGCACTGCATGGTATTTACCCCCCAAATAGGAAAACACTAATTCAAAGAGATATATGCACACCTATGTTTATAACTGCGTTATTTACAATAGCCAAGATATGGAAGCAACCCATGTGTCCATTCATAGATGAATGGATAAGGAAAGAGTGGTATATATATACAAAATGGAATATTATTCAGCTATAAAGAAGATTGAACTCTTGGTAACTAATGGTTACCACAGGGGGTGGGTGGGAAGATGCAGGAAATAGGGAATGGAAATTAAAGAGTATACTTATGATGATGAAATAATAAAATAGAAAATAACAAAAGACAAAATGCATAAAACAATAATTATAAATCTATGTTAATGTGCACACAATTTATAAGATATAATTTGTTACAATATCAACATAACGAGAGGACAGAATTATATAAAATTAGTTTTATAAATAATTTTTGAATTTTTTTTTAAAGAGTGAGCATGTGCAAGCATGGTGGGGGGAGGGAGAGGCATAAGGAGAGGGAGAGAGAGACTCTTAAGCAATCTCCACATCCAGCACAGAGCTTAATGCAGGGCTCAAACTCACGACCCTGAGATCATGACCTGAGCTGAAATCAAGAGTCAGACGTTTAATGGACTGAGCCACCAAGGTACCCCCTATATATACTTTTTGTATACAATTGAAGCCAAGTTAGTATTAATTCATACTGGTTTGTTATGCATTTAACATGTAACCACTAAGAAAATGTCTTAAAAATATACAGAAAAAAATGAGAAAGGAATCAAAATGGTAGACTAAAAAAATCAATTAAACACAAAAGAAAGCAGTAATGGAGAAACCAGGGAGCAAAATAAGATATAAGACATATAGAAAACAGGTATTAAAATGGCAGAACTCCTTCTTATTCAACAATTGCATTAAACACAAAAGAATTAAACTCAGCAATTAAAAGAGATTGGCAGAATGGATAAAAACACGTTGTCCAGTGATATGCAGTCTATAAAAGACTTTAATTTAGATCCAAAGACACAGTTGATTTGAAATTGAAAGGTTGGGAAAAGATACCCCATGCAAATACCAACCAAGAGAGCTGGGGTGGCTATACAAATATCAGACAAAATAGTCTTTAAGTCAAAATTTTTTATGAGACAAAGAAGTACTCTGTACATTGATAAAAGAGTCAATCCATCAAGAAGATATACAATTATAAACACAGACATATCTAACATCTGAGCCCCAAAGGATATGAAGCATTGACACGAATTGACCAGAATGAAGTGAGAACTAGTGCTACAATGATAGTTGAAATTTTCAATACCCCTTTCAATTATGGATAGAACAAGTAGACAAAAGATTAGTAAGGAAATAGAGGGCAACTCTATAAACGAACTAGATCTAATAGATGCATACAGAACATTCCATGCAAAAAGAGCAGAATATGTAGTCTCTTCAGGTATACATGGAATATTCTCCCAGATAAGCCATATGTTAGGCCACAAAATAAATCACAATAAATTTGAAAACATTTAAATCATACAAAATATCTTCTCTGACTACAATGAAATGAAACCAGAAATTAGTAACAGAAAGAACATGTAAAATGTACAGAGACGTGGAAATTAAACAATATACCCTCAAATAATCCACGTGTCAGAGAAGAAATTTCAAGAAAAATTAGAAAATACTTTAAGATGAATGAAGACGAAAAAACGACATACCAGAACTCATGAAATGCCATGAATGGAGTGTTCAGTGGGAAATTTATGTATGTAAACACCTACAGTAAATAAGAAGGAAGATCTCAGGGTGCCTGGGTGGCTCAGTTAGTTGTCAGCCTTTGGGGTCAGGTCATGATCTCAGGGTGCTGGGATAGAGTCCCATATCAAGCTCCTTGCTCAGTGGGGAGCCTGTTTCTCCCTCTGCCTGAAGCTCCCCCTGCTTATGCTCTCTCTCTTGCAAATAAATTAATAAAATCTTTTTTTTTTTAAAAGGAAGATCTAAAATTAATAACCAAGCTTTCTACCTTAAGGAATAAGGGAAAAAAGAACAAACTAACCCTAAAGCTAGCAAATGGAAGAAAATAATACACTTTACTCTAGATATAAGTGAAATAGAAAATATAAAGACAATGGAGTAAATCGATGAAATCAAAAGTTGGTTCTTTGAAAAGATCAACAAAATGGATAAACCTGGATTGGAGTCCCAGGTGGCACAGTTGGTCGGATGAGTGACTCTTGGTTTCAGCTTGGGTCATGATCTCATCATCATGGGATCAAGCCCCACACACACACTCAGCATGGAGTCTGCTTGGGATTCTCTTTCCCTTGCTCTGCCCCCCTTCTCTCTCTCTCTCTCTCTCTCTCTCTCTCTCTCTCTCTCTCTCTCTCTCTCTCTCTTTCTCAAAAATAAATAAATAAATCTTTTTTTAATGGATAAATCTAGCTAGACTAAGGAAAAAGAGAGAAGATGGAAATTACTAAAATCAGAAGTGAAAGTAGGAACATTACTTCCAACCATACAGAAAAGATGCTCAACATCAGTGGTCATTAAGGAAATGCAAATCAAAACCATGAGATACCATTTCACACTCAATAGGATGGCTGCAATCAAAAAAGAGAAAATAGCAAGTTGTAGCAAAGATGTACAGAGATTAGCACTCTCACACATTTCTGATGGGAATGAAAATTGTGCAGCCAGTATAGAAAAGAGTTTTATAATTCCTCAGTGATGTTAAACATAGAATTACTCTATGACCTAGCAATTCCCCTCCTAAGAATATACCCAAAAAAAACCTGAAACATACTTTCACACAGAAACTTATAACAAATCTTCATAGCAGCATTATTCACGATAGACAAAAAGTGGAAACAACTTAAATGTCTATCAACTGATCAATGAATAAACAAGATGTGGAATAACCATACAATGGAATATTGTTCAACCATAAATAGAAATGAAGTCATGATACACACAACATGGATGAACTTTGGAATCAAATGCTGAGAGAAAGAAGTCTGATACATAAGGCTCCATATTATATGATTCCAGTTATATGAAATATCTGGAATAAGCAAATCCATAGAGACAGAAAACAGATTAGTATTTGCCTGAGGCTTGTGGAGGGAGAATAGTTAGTTACTGGTTAATGGTGTGAGTTTGCTTTTTGGATGACAAAAATGTTCAAGGACTAGGTAGGAGTGATAGTTGCACAACATTGTAAGTATACTAAATATCAGTGGATTATATAATCAAATGGTAAATTTTATGTCAAGTGTATTCATACCATAATTTTAAAAATGGGTGACATAACCAACTGATCAAAACTAATATTACCATGGATACATTATAGAAATGAAAATAAACTACAGGTATCCACAACCATTTGATGAACTGCACAACCATAAGTTTGAATAAAAGAAGCCAGACACAAAAGAATACATTCTATATGATTTCATTTATATAAAGTCCAAGAGGAAGCGAAATAACTTCAGGACTAGAAGTGAGGACAGTGCTTCCTTTGGAAGAAGATGAGGAGTGGGGATTGGAAAGAGATATGATAGAACCATTTGGAATGCTAGTAATGTTTTTTTTTATTTCGTGGTTTTTTTTTTTTAAGATTTTATTTATTTTATTTCACAGAGGGAGAGAGATCACAAGGAGGCAGAGAGGCAGGCAGAGAGAGAGAGGGGGAAGCAGGCTCCCCACTGAGCAGGGAGCCCGATGCGGGCCTCGATCCCAGGACCCTGAGATCATGACCCGAGCCGAAAGCAGAGGCTTCAACCCACTGAGCCGTGGTAGTTATTTTGGTATATTAATCTTGTAATAAATTTCTAATCATTTTACTTCTTTTCGGCAAGATATATTTTAATAACTTTTTCATTTTTTAAAAAACCTAACATTACTAATAATGGGACAAAACATCACTTGCCCCCCCTAATGTAATGCACTGAGAACACATCATTTCTATGTTATTTCCACCAAAAAAATGCATAACCTGAATTTAATCATAAGGAAATATCAGACAAACCAAAGTTGAGAGAAATTCTATAAAGTACCTGGCTGATAGTCTTTAAAAATGTCAGATCATCCTCAAAAAATTAAAAATAGAACTATCATATGATCCACCAATTCCATTTCTGGGTGTTTATCCAAAGGAAATTAAGACATTAACTTGAGGGGCATCTGGGTAGCTCAGTCAGTTAAGCATCTGACTCTGCTTCAGCTCAGGTCATGATCTCATGGGTGGTGGGATCCAGCCCTGCATCGGACTCTGCTCAGTGGGCAGTCTGCTTGAAAATTCTCTCCTGCTCCCCCTCCCCCAACTCACTTTCTCTTGTCTCTCTAAAACAAATAAATCTTTTTTAAAAACCACTAACTTGAAAAGATATAGGCATCCTATGTTTATTTCAGCATTATTTACACTACCTAAGATATGGAAGCAGCCTACGTGTCCATCAACGAATGAGTAAAAATGTGGTATGTGCACACACATACACATGCACACACACACACGCACACACACACATACTGGAATATTACTCAGGCATACAAAAAAAGGAAATCTTACCATTTGGGACAACAAAGATGGACCTTGAAGGTATTATACTAAGTGAAATAACTCAGACAAAGACAATACTGTATGATCTAATTTATATGAGGTATCAATGAAAAAAAAAAACCCAAACTCACAAATAACAGAGAATAAATTGGTAGTTGCCAGAGGCAAGGTATTGTGGGGAGGGGGGAAGTAATAGGTGAAATGGGTGAAGGAAGTCAAAAGGTACAAATTTCCAGTTATAAATAAGTCATACATGTGCTAGATAAGCTTCATTCAAGCATGTGTTATATTACTGTTGGCTATGATTTCAATGTTAATGAATCAATAGTACATATTAAAGTGTCTTTGAACAGAGACACACATAAAACAAGGTTATGTATTGATCATTTGATGAAAATATTATGACCTGAGGTTCACAGGAACTTACCTTCTATTTCCCAGAAACAATGGCTCAGGATTCACTAATTCAGTGTTGGCAGTGACTTAACAGAATGTACTACTGAGAATAATAGAAATCAACTATTCCATCAGAGCACTGATCACAGGTTTTAAGCATATGTATGTGCTTATTTGTGTAAGTTTTAAATGTCTGGTCTTTTTCATGGAATCTAGCTGAAATTTCTCCTTAAAAGCTTTTTTTAAATTATGTTGTTATGTTTTCACCATACAGTACATCATTAGTTTTTGATGTAGTGTTCCATGATTGTTTGCATATAATACCCAGTGCTCCATACAACACGTGCCCACCTTAAGTGTCTGTTTTAAAAAAAAAAGTCATGGGATGTAATTTACAGCATGGTAATTGTAGTTATTAATACTGTATTACATATTTGAAAGTCGCTGAGAATAAATCTTACAAGTTCTCATCACAAGAAAAAATCTGTAGCTATGTGTGATAGGTGTTAATTAGACTTATTGTGGTGATCATTGCACAATATATACAAATACCAAATCATTATGTTGTACAACTGAAACTCATGTAATGTTATATGTGAATTATATCTCAATTTAAAAAAGTATCAGATCATAAAAGGCACAAAAAGACTGAGGAACTGTCACAGATTAAAGGACACTAAGGAGACTTTACAACTAAATATGTCATGTGCTCCTGGACGTTAGTGAGCAATTGATGAAATTTGAATGAATTATATTGATGAGATAACTTTATCAATATTAATTTCCTGATTTTGATAATTGTACTATTCGTATGCAAGACATTTACATGTATACAAGAATTCTTTTTACTATTGTTACAACATTTTTTAAGTCAGAAATTGTTTGAAAAAGAAGTTTAAAATTTTTAAATTAAACTATGGAAAAGCAACCAAGAATCAGTCAGGAATCTAGGCTTCTTTTATTGTGTTGCCTCATCTTCCCCTGGGTGCTTATCTCTTGCCTCTTCCAAGTTGGTGCACCATTGCATGCATCCATGTTCTAGGTAATGGGATGGAGGGGGTAAGGATAGAGGACAAAAAGAAGGATAAGAAGGTGCAATCTGGAACTTCCAGGTATTACTTGCACTTATATCCTATTGGCCAGAACTTCGTTATATAGTCACAGCTACCTGCAAGGAGAGCCCTGGAATATCTTCATTTGCCCATCTAAAGATTAGGGAGCTTATTACTGTTTTAGAAGGGGAGAATAGAAATTGAAGGACAACTGACAGTCTTGGTCAGGGCCTGATCCAGAAAATAGTGGGTTTATCTCAGGTGAGCAGGAGAGGAAACTTTAGTATTACCGCTGTGCAGCAGGCCTTGAGAACAGCCAGTCTAGATCCATGAAGAAAAACAGACATGGCAGGAAAGAATGTGGCCACAATTTAATAAATGGCATAATGAAAAATTTGGAAAAAATTCAGTTATTACAAAGTTAAATAGAATTAAAATTGCAATGCTAGTTTCTCGGTGTGATTGAAGGTGAGTTTTATGCAAAAAAAATCTATTATTAAATGGATTTAGTTTCAATTGATTAAAGTTAGAAAATTAAAACAGGTTTCTCTTGATTTTTTTCATTTCAATTTACAAAGTTATTCTATTTATTAATCAGTCCACTTTATAACTTAATTAATTTCCCTTAAACATCTAAAGTGCATTTTCAAATATATTTTTCTTTTTAAATACTTTAAATGCCCCTAGCAAGCACTAAAGAATTAAACAAGTTAATTAAACAGTACTTAAACAATTCTTGTAACAATTAATGAAATGAATAAATATGGGTGACTCTTTTTTTAAAGAATTTATTTATTTATTTGACACACACAGAGAGAGATTACAAGTAGGCAGAGAGTCAGGCAGAAAGAGGAAGAAGCAGGCTCCCTGCGGAGCAGAGAGCCCGATGCGGGCCTCGATCCCAGGACCCTGAGATCATGACCTGAGCCGAAGGCAGAGGCTTTAACCCACTGAGCCACCCAGGTGCCCAATATGAGTGACTCTTAAGTCTGCATAAATGTTCTAATTCATAACTTCCTCAGTTTACAATGGGGTTTGGGTCAGTCACAAGTTGACAGTATTGTAAGTTGAAATGCATGTAATACATATAACATACCAAACATCATAGTTTAACCCAGCCTACCTTAAATGTCCTTATACCACTTACAGTAGCCTACAGTTGGGCAAAACCATCTAACACAAAACTTATCTTATAATAAGGTATTGAAAATCATGTAATTCACCAAACACTGTACCAGAAGTGACAAACAGAATGATGGTTTGGGTGCAGAATGGTTGTCTGTATCAGTTGTCAACCTTCATGATCACGTGACTGACTGGCAGCTGCAGCTTGCTGCCACTGCCCAGCATCAAGATAGTATCATACTGCACATCACTAGCCCAGGAAAAGATCAAAATTTAAATCCTAAAGTAGAGTTACTACTGAATGTGTATCACTTTTGGACCATCATAACGTTGAAAAATCTTGAGTAAATACAAAGAGAAAGTAAAGTTAGTAATTATGAATGAGCTACTAAAGCATTTGATGGGGTGGAGAGAAAGGAGAAAACCTGCAACCTAGCAATACCATTTTCAGTTAAAAAAAAACCTAGAGAATCTCTTGCATATGCACATAAGGAGACCAGTATAAGAATGTTCATTGCTGGGGCACCTGGGTGGCTCAGTTGGTTAAGCATCTGTCTTTTGCTCAGGTTATGATCCCAGGGCATGGATTCAAACCCCTGGTTGGGCTCCTTGCTCAGCAGGGAGTCTGCTTTTCCCTCTTCCTCTGCTCCTCTACCCTCATGTGCTCTCTCTCTCTCACTCTCACTCTCGCTCTTGGTCTTGCTCTCCATCTCAAATAAATAAATAAAATTTAAAATAATAAAAACAATGTTAAGGGGCGCCTCGGTGACTCAGTTATTAACCATCTGCCTTTAGCTCAGGTCATGATCCCAGGGTCCTGCGATCAAGCCCCGCCTTGCTGGGCTCACTGCTCATTGGGGAGCCTGCTTCTCCCTCTCCCACTCCCCCTGCTTGTGTTCCCTCTCACTGTGTCTCTCTGTCAAATAAATAAATAAAATCTTTTTTAAAAGTGTTCACTGCTATACTTCTTATAATAATAAAATTTAAGAGCCACCTAAATGACCATCTGCAGGAGAATGGGTGAATAAATTGTGATACAGGCATTCAGTTGAATACTACAGAGAAGTTCTTATGAATGAACTAGAGCTACATGTATCAACATGGAAAATTTCACAAACAACATTGAGCAAAACAAGCAAATTGCAAAACAATAAATACAAGGTACTGATGCTTGTGTAGTTTTAAAAAAGGAGAAGCAATACTAATATGATACTAATATCATTTATGGATATATGTACATTAAAAGTATATATATAGGGGCGCCTGGGTGGCACAATCAGTTAAGCATCCAACTCTTGGTTTTGGCTCAGGTCATGATCTCAGGGTCATGAGATTGAGCCCCATACATGCCCAGCATGAAGACTGCTTAAGATTCTCTCTCTCTCCCTCTGTCCTTCCCCCTTCCAAAATAAATAAATTATATATATATATATATATATATATATATATATATGCATGGATATGTTAAATATCAAGTTCAGGATAGCAGTTATCATTGGGGAGAGAAGGAAGGAGGGTAATGAGACCTCGGAAGGGTATATGAGATGTTTCAACTATTTTTTTTAATCAAAACAAACAAAATTAAATGTTTGTTGCATAAATTCATAAATGTGCACATCAAATATCCTGATATTTAGTATATTTTCAGGTTTAAATTCACAAGGATTTCATGGTTAATTATTCAAGGCTAGCTAACATAAGAGCAGTAATAAATTCAGTCACTGTCTTATTTACACATCAAAGTTTCTAGCCTGAATATCCAGGAATGGCAAACAGGCATTTCTCCTACTAGTAAGGTTTCCAAACATAATTAATTAATCACGATATATGATTTGCATTATATAGACTTATAAAAGCTATAACCAAATAGTGAGCACTGTCATCAGGAGCTAGTACCTTAAATGAGGAAGGAGGTATTGCTAGGGTCGCATCTGTTCTGCATGCATTGCACACTGGTGGTTTGTTTATGGTGACAATGCATAATGAATGATAAAGGTGATAGGGATGTAGAAGAAATCCAAGCTAGACAATGGAAGTGAGTGGTATAGAAAAGCAACTTACTCTTTTTTTTTAAGATTTTATTTATTTATTTGACACAGAGAGAGAGATCACAAGTAGGTAGAGAGGCAGGCAGAGAGAGAGGAGGAAGCAGGCTCCCTGCTGATCAGGGAGCCGGTTGCGGGATCCCAGGACCCTGAGATCATGACCTGAGCCGAAGGCAGAGGCTTTAACCCACTGAGCCACCCAGGCACCCTGCAACTTACTCTTAAACAAAAGCTAACTATAATCAAAAGCTGGATTGGCTCAATATTTATCGTTATTTTTTAAACTCTACTTTACTTAAAATTCCTGTAGGAATCAACCCAAAAACAGCCAGGAAAATAAATAGACAATAGGAAAATGGATAAATAAATTGCTGTATATTTATGAAATGAAATACTACATGTCAATAAAAAGAATAAACTATTGATATGCAAGAGAACATGAATGAATCTTAAAAACATTGTGCCCAGTGTAAGAATCCAGACATAAAAGAGTACATACTGTTTGATTCCATTTATATGAAGCTCTATAACAGGCAAAACTAAACTATGGTAGCATAAATTAGAGCAGCAGCTGTGGGCCGGGAAGGATTTACTAGAAAGTTGCAAGGAAATATTATTCACTTTAATTGAGGTAGTGGTTACACCAGTGTATAGACTTGTTAAAAGCAACAATAACAAAACCACCTCATTGACCTATACATTTAAACCAGACGCATTTAATTGTATGCAAATTATACTTCAATAATGCTGATTATTAAAAATCCCTACAGGAGAAATAACATTGTAATTATGAGTCAGAAAGCCCTCTAGTGCACAGATCACAAACTGGCTGTCCACAGATCTGTTTTGTTTGGACTCAATTATTTTTTAACTGAATTAGTTGCCAACATTTGAAAATTGACATTACAGTTGTTTTTGTTTAATGTCCACCTTCTCCTGAAAAACCGTGGCATCTTGCAGTATTAGGCCAACATTTTTGCATGACCATAATTTGCTGGTGTACTGTCCACATTATACAAAGCATGTACTCATTCTCCACTAACCCAATAGTTGACATTTTCTTACATCAGGCCAATTTCATTCACTCTATATTATCTGCCTAGTGCCTGTGGACATTTAAGTTAGGTACCTCTGCTCTAGCCCCACTTTACTTCCATTTTCTAATTGGAAAACTTGTTTTGTGCAATGAGACTTTTTTTACAACATGAGGTTTCACAGGGATGGAACTATTAAATTATGGCCAAACAAATTATTACAAGAAATAGAAATAAGGAAATTGAAGAGAAGGAAATAGGAGTAGGGAAATTGGTGAGTTTATTTGTACATATAGTGAATTTGAAGTGTTAAAAAGATGTCCCATTGAAAAGATTTAATAGCCAGCTAGAAACTCAAAACTGGGGTTCAGGAGTGGTCAAGCCTAGATATAGGGATTTGAGGTCCAAGTTGAAGTAATATTTCTTGAGCACCTACCATGTAATAGTTACAGTACCCGGAACTTTAACAGATGTCATCTGCATAGTTCAAGACTCAGAAGTGAATTCAATTACTAAGGATGTACACAGAAAAGAGCAAAGACAGAAGACAGAATCTGGTGGAAGGAATCTTCAAATGTAAAGGATTTTAGAAAAGATGATAATTGAGGGAACATTAGACAGAAGTGTTTAGAGATGGAAGAGCAAGAAAAAGTGCACGGTGCCAGATGGCAAGAGAAGAGAGAATGTAAAGATATCGACAGTGTCAATTATTACAGAGAGAGAAAGGAAAATGGAAAACAAGGAAAGGTCATTTGGGCAATTAAAAATCACTGGTGAGAACAGACTTTAATGGTTTCCACAGAGTACTGGGAATGAAGGTAAGATTCAAGAGGTTAAAGAGTAAAGGGGTGGTTAATAAATAGAAGCAAGTGAAAGAGGATAATGGAGCATACAGGAAGAAACAATGTTAATATCTAAAGCCCATCACCAAAGTTCTCTGGGTTATAGAATAGGTCATTTCCACATCCATCTTCTTACATCTCTGCTCTAAGGAGCTGGGGACAGAATGAGGAGAAAATATAGACCATGTTCGTACCCTCTTAGACCTCATGGTCAAGTGAAATGGTACCAGGTAAGAGTTACTTTGAAGGTGGAATAAAACAGAAATCCAAAGCAAAAGGTTAAGAAATGAAAAAGAAGATAAAAGAAATCAAAAGCACAGTTATAAAATTAAAAAGCAAGGATAAAAATAGAAACCTTCCCAGCTATTTTTTTTAAGTAACCATAAGCAGGGCACCTGGGTGGCTCAGTTGTTAAGCATCTGCCTTTGGCTCAGGTCATAATCCCAGGGTCTGGGATCAAGCCCTGCATCGGGCTCCCTGCTCAGCGGGAAGCCTGCTTCTCCCTCTCCCACTCCTCCTGCTTGTGTTCCCTTTCTCACTGTGTCTCTCTCTGTCAAATAAATAAATCTTTTAAAAATAAATAAATAAAATCTTTTTAAAAAATAATAAAGTAACCATAATCTTTATTACAAGCTGATAAAGATAGCAGTTGTATACACACAAACAAAAGACCAATTTTATTTGTGAGTATATGTGCAAAACTTGCATATAAAGTACAAAAAGTGAATCCAACAGCATATAAAAGTAATAATATGAATAATATGAATATGGTTGATTTCAGGAATATAAAGATAGTTCAATATAATTAAACCTAATGACATTATTCATCAGAGCACCAAAGGAAGAATATACTGTGTTTATAAACACAAATGGCAAAAATACTTTTGATTAAATTCTATTTTAAAAAACAAAATTAAAAATCTCTTAATAAACTTGAAATAGAAGGATATTTCTTCATTAAGATAAAAATTGTTACTTAATCCTGGGAAATTTATAGCAATACAGGCCTACCTCAAGAAGAAAGAAAAAAAAATCTCAAATAAACAGCCTAACCTTACACCTAAAGGAGATAGAAAAAGAACAACAAACCAAACTTAAAACCAGCAGAAGGGAGGAAATAATAAAGACTAGAGCAGAAATAAATGATATAGAACCAAAAAAAAACAGTAAAACGATCAATGAAACCAGGAACTGGCTCTCTGAAAATAATCAAGAAAATTAATAAGCCTCTAGCCAGACTTACCAAGAAAAAAAGAGAAAGGACTCAAGTAAATAAAGTCACAAATGAGAGAGGAGAAAGAATAACTGACGCCACAGAAATACAAACAATTATAAGAGAATATTATGAAAAACTATATGCCAACAAATTGGACAACCTAGAAGAAGTGGATAAATTCCTAGGAACATATAGCCTCCACAAACTGAATCAGGAAGAAATAGAAAACTTGAGCAGACTGATTACCAGCAAAGAAATTGCATCAGTAATCAAAAACTTCCAACAAACAAAAGTCCAGAACCAGTTGGCCTTACAGGTGAATTTTACCACATATTTAAAGAAGAGTTAATACCTATGCTTCTCAAACTACTCCAAAAAACACAAGATGAAGGAAAACTTCCAAATTCATTCTATAAGGCCAGCATTACCCTGATACCAAAACCAGATAAAAACACCACAAAAAAAGAGAACTATAGGTCAATATCTCTGATGAACATAAATGCAAAAATCTTCAACAAAATATTGGCAAACCAAATCCAACAATATGCTAAAAAAATTATTTGCCATGATCAAGTGGTATTTATTCCTGAGTTGCAAGGGGGGTTCAATATTCACAAATCAATCAATATGATACATCACATCAATAAGAGAAAGGATAAGAACCATATGATCATTTCAATAGATGCAAAAAAAAAGGATTTCACAAAGTACAACATCCATTCATGATAAAAACCCTCAACAAAGCAGGTTTAGAGGGAACATACCTCAACATAATAAAGACCATGTATGAAAAATCCAGCTAATATCATACTCGATGGAGAAAAACTGAGAGCCTTTCCCCTAAGGTCAGGAACAAGACAAGAGTATCCACTCTCACCACTTTTATTCAACATAGTACTATTTGCAGATGACATGAACCTATATGTAGAAAACCCTAAATACTTCACCAAAAAACTACTAGAACTGACAAACAAATTCAGTACAGTCACAGGATACAAAATCAATGTACAGAAATCTGTTACATTTCTATACACCCATAATGAAGCAGCAGAAAGTGAAATTAAGAAAACAATCCCATTTATAATTAATAACTGATTAATTATCCCCAAATAATAAGATACCTAGGAATAAATCTAACCTAAGAGGTGAAAGACCTGTACTCTGAAAACTATAAAACACTGATTAAAGAAATTAAAGATAACACAAAGAAATGGAAAGACATTCCATGGTCATGGATTGGAAGAACAAATATTGTTAAAATGTTTATACTACCCAAAGCAATCTACACATTTAATGCAATCCTTATCAACCAACATTTTTCACAGAACTAAGTACCAAAATACTGCATTTTTCACAGAACTAGAACAAACAATTGTAAAATTTGTATGGAACCACAAAAGACCCCAAATAGCGAAAGCAATCTTGAAAAACAAAAGCAAACCTGGAGGCATCACAATTTCCAGACCTCAAATTATATTACAAGATTGTACTAATCAAAACAGTATGGTACTGACACAAAAATAGACACATAGATCAATAGAATGGAAGAGAAAACCCAGAAATAAACTCACAGTTATATGCTCAATCTTTGACAAAGCAGGAAAGAATATCTAATGGGAAAAAGTCTCTTCAACAAATGGTGTTGGGAATACTAGACAGCCACATGCAGAAGAATGAAACTGGACCACTTCCTTACAGCGTACACAAAAATAAATTCAAAATGGATAAAAGACCTAAATGTGAGACCTGAAACCATAAAAATTCTTAAAGAGAACACAGGCAGCAATCTGACATTTGCCATAGCAACTTTTTCTAGATAGGTGCCCTGAGGCAAGGGAAACAAAAGCAAAAATAAACTATTAGGACTACCTCAAAATAAAAAGCTTCTGCACACGGAAGGAAACAACAAAACTAAAAGGCAGCCTACTGAATGGGAGAAGATATTTGCAAATGACATATCTGCTAAAAGGTTAGTATCCAAAATATATAAAGAATTGATAGGGCGCCTGGGTGGCTCAGTGGGTTAAAGCCTCTGCTTTCGGCTCAGGTCATGATCTCAGCGTCCTGGGATCGAGGCCCGCATCGGGCTCCCTGCTCAGCGGGGAGCCTGCTTCCCCCTTTCACTCTCTGCCTGCCTCTCTGCCTCCTTGTGATCTCTCTCCCTCTGTGAAATAAATAAATAAAATCTTAAAAAAAAAAAAAGAATTGATACAACTTGGGACACCTGGGTGGCTCAGTCAGTTAAGCATCTGCCTTTGGCTCAGGTCATGATCCCAAGGTCCTGGGATCAACACCCACCTCAGGTTCCCTGCTTCTCCCTCTCCCTCTGCCCCTCCCTGCCCCATGCTTGTGCACACTTTCTCTCCTGCTCTCTCTCTCAAATAAATAAAATCTTAAAAAAAGAAAAGTTACAAAAAAGAACTAATACAATTCAACACCCAAAACACAAATAATCCAATTTAAAAATGGACAGAAGACATGAACAGACATTTCTCCAAAGAAGACATCCAGATAGGGGTACCTGGGTGGCTCAGTCAGTTAAGCATCTCCCTTCAGCTCAGACCATGATCCCAGGGTCCTGGGATCGAGCCCCACATCGGGCTCCCTGCTTAGCAGGAAGTCCGCTTCTCCCTCTCCCACTCCCCTTGCTTGTGTTCCCTCTCTCGCTGTGTCGCTCTCTGTCAAATAAATAAATAAAATCTTTTTAAAAAAAAAAGACATCCAGATTGCCAACAGACCCATGAAAAGATGTTCAACATCATTGATTACCAGGGAAATGCAAATCAAAATTACAATGAGGTATCACTTCACACCTATGGCTAAAACTGAAAACACAAGAAACAACAAGCGTTGGTGAGGATGTGGAGAAAAAGGAAGCCTCTTCCACTGTTGGTGGGAATGCAAACTCATGCAGCCACTGTGGAAAACAGTATGGGGATTCCTCAAAACATTAAAAATAGAACTTCTCTACAATCCTATAATCTCACCACTGGATATTTACCCCCAAAATACAAAAATGCTAATTCAAAAGGATATATGCATCCCCATGTTTACAGTGGCATTATTTACAATAGTCAAATTATGGAAACAGCCCAGTGTCTATCAATGGATAAATGGATAAATATATGGTATATATACACAAAGGAATATTATTCAGCCATAAAAAAGAATGAAATCTTGCCATTTATAATGACATAGATGGAGCTGGAAAATATTATACCAAGCAAAATAAGTCAGTCAGAGAAAGACAATTATTAACATGATTTCACTCATATACAGAATTTAAGAAACAATACAAAGGAGCAAAGGGAAAAAGAGAGAGAGAGAAACCAAGAAACAGACTCTTTTTTTATCATTAATATAGTTTTTTTTCTTCCAAGTTTTTATTTAAAGTCTAGTTAGCACGTATTGCATGGAGCACTGGGCGTGGTGCATAAACAATGAATCTTGGATCACTGAAAAAATAAAGTAAAAAGAAAAAAAGACAAAAAAATAAATTCTAGTTAGTTAGCAGTGTAATATTAGTTTCACGTGATTTAGTGATTCATCACTTACATAGTGCCCATCACAAGTGCCCTACTTATACCCATCACCTATCAACCTATCCCCTGCCCACCTCCCATCCACCAACCCTCAGTTTGTTCTCTACAGCTAAGAGTCTCTCTTATGGTTTGTCTTCTTTTTTTTTTTTTGTTCCCCTATGTTCATCTGTGTGTGTGAGTGTATATATATATACACATATATATATTCCATTATAGATAGGTAGATAAATATAGACATAGATAGATATAGCAATATGTGTATATATGTATCACATCTCTTTTTTCTCTTTTTTTAAAATTGTATTATGTTAGTCCCATACAGTAGATCATTAGTTTTTGATGTAGTGTTCCATGATTCATTGAAGAAACTGACTCTTAACCATAGAGAACAAACTGATGGTTACCAGAGGGGAGCTGCGTGGCAGGATTAAGGAGTGCACGTTGTCACGATGAGCACCAGGTGATTAAAATGAAAACATTCAATAAATAAACGTTCAATAATAAATAAAATTTTAAAAAGTTTCTTAATCCAAATGCCAATGTCCTACTTAAGGATAAAACACCAGATGCATTTCCTTTAAAGTGAAAACTAAAACAAGAATTCCCCCTACAATCAACATTATGAACATTTTCTAGAAATGCCATCAATAAAATATGAAAAAATAATTAGAAATATAACTATTAGAAAGGATACACAATTATAATTCCTATTAATTATATGTTTGTCTTCCTAGAAATGCCAACATAATCAATTAACTGAAAATCTAAGAGATAAATGGCCATATATTTTTAAATTAGGATAATAAACTATATCTAGTATGATTCAAAGTGGCTAGGGAATGCCTGGCTGGCTTAGTGGGTAGAGCATGTGACTCTTGATCTTGGGGTTGTGAGTTCTAGCTGCTGGATGTAGAGATGACTTAAAAATAAAATCTAAAAAAAAAAGTAGTTGAGTTCCTTGGGGCACCTGTCTGGCTCAGTCTGAAGCATGTGTGTGGCTCTGGGTCTCAGGGTCATGAGTTCAAGCCCCACGCTGGGTGTAGAGATTACTTAATAAATAAAAACTTTTTTTTAAAAAAGTGGCTAAACACCTTTATGGTGTAGAATGTAAACATTCCTTGATTGCCTGTCCAACATCTAACCCCTCTTGTCCTCTTCCTAAAAGCATCCCCATTTCCCTCCCTCCTATTGGCAGTGTTCCTATCTTTCAGCAAGTATTAAGCGGAAGGCAAGAGCCCACAACCATCCTCTGGCCACAATTATTAGTTCCTATTGGTCTAGTCAGTGGAGAACTTAGGACTTTTATTCAAAGCTTGCTGTGAGTCCCCAGAAACATTGCTCCTTTTCCCCCAAGATCTGAACCATGAGGAAAGCCAGCACCTTAAAGAGAGAAGCCAAGAGACTTTCAGAGAAATTTAGCTGGAATCTGATCACACAATGCTAGAAGCCTTCATTACATCTAGACGTTTCAATTAACAGGAACCAAAAATTTATTTTTTAAGCCAGTCTTCAGTGATTTTTGTTACTTGCAACCCCAAAATTCGAAATGATATAGATTCATTACAGTAGTCTTCAACCTGAACTGTACATTAAACTCACCTAGGGGGCTTCTAAAAATGCCTATGCCCAGATAGTGTACCCAGAGCTTGATTCAAATGTCCCAGGTGGGAGATCCTGGCACTGGTATTTTTTTAAACCTTCCCCTGGTGATTTAATATGCAGTGAAGGTCAAAGATTATGAATATAGTATACAATATATATGTTAGGTATATATAAAAGGTTGGAAGAAAAGTACATCAAAAAGTTAAGAAGGATAATTCCTGAGTATTGAGACTGCGCCAAGATCCTGGGATTGAGTCCCACCTTGGGCTCCCTGCTGCACAGGGAATCTCCTCTTTCTCCCTCTGCTCCTGCTCATGTGCTCTCTCTCTCTCACTTACTCTCTCTTACAAATAAATAAATAAAATCTTTAAAAAGAGAGAGAAAAAAAGAATATACAATCTATGTGTGGCATCTCTGTGGGCAAGTTTTACCTATGGTATTTGTATACATAAATGTTTAATATAACAGGATTTTTATTATATGCAGCTGTCATAGCAAGTGAAATTCTCTTTATATCTAATTCCAAAACATGTGCTTTTATTAATATCTAATTTATTCCAGTGTTTACTTGTAAAATAGAAATATATTTAGAGAACATAGAAAATTCATATGCCTATTATAGATCTATAAATAACATAAAATGCATATTTCATAAATCTAGATTTTTTCTTAATTTTATAACTGTAATTTTTATAAATATGACTTAAATTGTAAACAGAACTTGTTCATAAAGTATTAAGTTTGTAAATGTAAATATATTTCACAATATAGATACCATATAGCTTACTTATAGAATAAATTTCTGAATATAATTTCTAAAATAAATTATTTTACAAATGGTTACTAGAGGGCGCCTGGGTGGCTCAGTGGGTTAAAGCCGCTGCCTTCGGCTCAGGTCATGATCCCAGGGTCCTGGGATCGAGGCCCGCATCGGGCTCTCTGCTCAGCGGGGAGCCTGCTTCCTCCTCTCTCCTCTCTCTCTGCCTCTCTGCTGACTTGTAATCTCTCTCTCTGTGTCAAATAAATAAATAAAAAATCTTTTAAAAAAAATGGTTACTAGAAGAGGGAGAAAGGAGGTATTTTGAGGTGTTTCTTTCTGGATTCTGGTTTCACATTTTGATCTCCAGAAATCAAAGGAAAGATTCGATCACTAAGCAAAGAAGAGCTTCTTCATTGTATATGCTTCAGTGAAGTGCATGCCTGATAAGCTAACAACTGTTTAAAAGCCATCGGGACTAGATTCACTGTACGGACTCACTAAATAGCAGATGAGTGCAGAACTGAGGCACCTGTTACTACATTTAACTGCTCTGTTCCTTCCATGCTGTCTAATAGTTGAGCCTCTTTCAATTTGCAGTAACAGAAAGCAGTAGCAGCACATAGAAAGCAGGATCACATATCATCACTTCTCTACGATTTTGAAGCTCATTAAAAAATATATTGTCCAAATGATCTAGCAATTATTTTTGTGATGCATCCATAGAGTGAGACATATTCTGATAGCATGTCAACAAAGTGTCAGGCCCTGTGAGGGATACTCAGAAATTATTTAAACCATTCTGTTCAGTTGGCTGGGTCTTTTTTTTATTATTATTATAAGTTTTTTTTTTAATTTGGCCGTCAACATTTGCTATTTCTGAAGGCTCCTCCTGGTTCATCAGACATGTCACCAGCACAGGTGTTTGACTTATATTTGCCCAATATAGTCAACAATTATCAAGTCATTTCAATGGGAGGTGTGGGGAAGGACACCCAGGATGACACTCTGCTATCAATTATAATTTAAACTGGCAGGTATTTTTACCAGCTCTGATTCTTACAGAATTGTCTCTTTTCTTTTTCCCGAAATTTAAAATATCCATAAAACTTCAGAAGATAATATAACAAATACATATGTTTTGATCATCCAGAACTGAGGATTGTCAATATGGTCAGCAGTGCTTCAGGTTTTGACACACACACGAACAGAACACTGCACGGCAGACGGTTCACATTTATTCTCAAAAGCTGTTAAGTTTTCGGTAATTTTGAGAGCTGATTGCTAAATCTTTGGTAGCTTGAAATTGGCCAGGTGGGAGTATCAATCCATGGAAAACCACCGGTGCTGTAAATCAGGGTTTTTTTTAATTCCTGGAGAACTAGCTGTTAAACATTTACATTTACCAGCACACTGCTGCTCATATATAAAAGAGAGAAACGCTTACAGGTAAATTGACCTCATCTGGGACCCACACTCGCAATCCCATTACCCTTCCCCCTCCTCAGAGGCAATCGCCATCATGAATTTGGTGTGCATTATTCCAGAATATAGTCTATACTTTAAATGTATTCACACGCATCCATGAACAACAGAGCATAGTTTTGGTGTATTTTAAAATGTACTGGGATGCCTGGATGGCTCAGTCAGTTAAGCGTCTGCATTCAGCTCAGGTCATGATCCCAGAGTCCTGGAAGGAAGCCCTGCATCAGGCTCCTTGCTCAAAGGGGAGTCTGCTTCTCTCTCCGCCCTTCCCCCTGCTCGTGCATGCTCGCTCACTCTCTCTCTCGCTCTCTCTTTCAAATAAATAAAGTCTTTTTTAAAATGTACATATACTGCAACTTGCATTTTTCACTTGACATTTTGTTGCAAATGGATCTAGATAATTCTTTTTATCTGCTATTTGGAACTCTATCATCTGAACATATGTTATCTATACGTGCTTCTGTTAGTGGACACCTCGGTTGTTTCCAATGTTTTGCCGTGAAAAACAATGCTAAAATGAATGGTCCTTGTCTATATGTACACAAGTTTCTCTGGGTTTATATGCAGAAGTATACTTGCTGGGTCAGATGCATATTGTCAAGTTTACTAGATATTGCCAAATTCCTCTCTCAAGTGTGCAAAATCAGTTTATGCTCCTATTTAACAGGAGTGAATGAGAATTCTTTTTGTGCTACATTCTAGCCAACATTTGGTACTGGCAGACTTTTAATTTTTGTCAGTCTGACGGGTGTAAAATGACATCTCATCGTGATTAATTTTGTTTCCTTGGCTACTAGTGCGGCTGCACATTTTTTTTTCTCCTATTTATCGGCCATTTGTGTTTCCTACTCTATAAATTCTCTTTCCTTTGCTCATTTCTCTTTTGGGTTGTTTGCCTTTTTCTTCTTGATTTATAGGAATTCTCAATTCTGGATACTAATACTTGTCTTTTCACTTTGTTTATGGTAAGTTTTTTGTTTTTTTGTTTTTTCTGGTGTTGGACTGGGTGCGAGCCAGGTACATTTCGTCTCTGTGTGGGCTTTTTCAGGATGTAGTCTGTGGGCCTGGTGGTCAGAGGACATGTTTCACTTGCCCAGATCTACAAACCAGAGACTTACTACCTGTTTCAGCCAAATTAAAGGTTGTTTTTTTTTTCAATTGCTCCTTACTATCTTCCCTCTAGGCCTTTTTACATGCTGTGGAATGCTCTGCAGTACCCTGTGTGCGCCCCCAGAGCACCTTCTATTTTCTCTCAATCAGCACTTACCAGACACTGCCCTGCAGTAACCCATCAGCTTCTCTGTGTCCTCCACTAGACATTGAATGCTGTGTGAGAAGAGAAGGGTTTTTTTCTGCCTTTGTAGCCCCAGCATCTAGCAGAAGGCTACCAAGTCATTGCTGAAGTTGGTTGACTAAATGAGTGAATGAGTGAGTACAGTGAAGACAGGGGCCACTCTATGGAGGCTCAGAGAATATTTCATTTATTCACCCAACACCAAACCGTTAGCACTTGCCAGGGACCAGCTAGTGATACGGATGCTCCCCTCACCAAGCTCATGACCAGTTGGAGAAGACAGACTCGTGCCTGCCAAGCACAGTCCACCAACCTAAGTGTCTTAATGGACAGAAGCAGAGTGGTGTGAACGTGCAGAGAAGACCCACATATTCCAGCCAGCGAGTGGGAAGGAGTTTGGAAAATCTCTCCCTTGAAGATGGAGATAAGCCAAGAAGAGACGATTATTTAATAATCAGCCCCTTAATTAAACTGTAAATGAAATCCTCCCTAGCAATCCCAGGGGCTGCCATTTGGCTTTCTTAGAGTATGCCCGTAAATGAGTTTGATCACCTGTTCTTTTTCCTGGGTTCAGGTTATAACAGTACCTATCAGTGAATCCCCAATATATGTGCCCAGCCATGCACCTCAGCTTTGACCCTTGGATAACAGAAGAAACACAATGGTCACTCAATTCCCATCCCCTACTCACTCTACATTCACTCCTTCTAGCTACAAAATGATTCCCATCTCCTCCTTTATTCTCTTCCCCACCCCCAAACCTGGACTCTACACCAACCCTCTGCAGCCCCTTCGTGCCACCAGGCTGAAATAAACACAGCTGCTCCACCACAATCTGTTCCCCTTCAGTGCTTCCTTGGTGTCAGGTATGTACTAGGCACTGGCTATGCCCTGAGAACTGAAGAATGAGTAGGAGCCAACCATCAAGAATCTCAGGGAGGAGCTTTCCAAGCAGAGAAAAGAGCCAGTGCCAAATACTCATGGTGAGATAAAGTCTGGCATGCTCTAGAAACTGATAAAAAGCCAGAGAGACAAGAGGATAGTAAGTGAAGTTAGAATAGTACAAGATGAATAGTACAGATGGGCAAGGGAAAGCCACTGGAAGATTTAAAGTAAGGAAATGATAGGTTTTCTGCTAGTAATTTTTTTCACTTCTATAGCATCTGCCAATTCTCACCATAAAGATGGAGTTGAATAAAGTGTGTAGTCCAGCCCTTAGGGAGGGTCTGTACACAGACAGGGATTTCCAGGAGAACTCCACAAGGAACAAAGTTCTGGGGTATTGTCAAAGGAGGACTGGAGTCCAAGGAAAGCAGTGTAGGAAAGCAGTGTAAGAAAGCACAAGCCTGGCAGAGTGAGGAGCAATCTGCTCAGGCTCTATTAGCACCCCTTTCTGGCCCTGGTTCATCAGCTCTTCCTGAATCACATTGCAAAGTTCTTTCCAGTCTCTATCTCCAGAGTAATCACCATCCAGGCATTAAGAGCCAGACTGGGCCAAAATGACGTGCACAGATTGGAGCAAGCACAGATTTATTTGTGAGTTGCTGTCTGGCACTCAGGTATGTGCACGTGCACAGGAACGCTCTTCACTCCCAGGGCAAGGGACAGGCCGCACATCTCCAGTTAGGAAGCATTTCAGTGGAGTTTTACATCATTGACACAACATCATAGCCTCCTGAGTCCTTTCTCTGTTGTTCAAACATCTGTTTCCTCTCTTCTCCCCCTGCCTCCTTCTGGGGGCCAGGAGCCTGGAACTAGACAAGAGTTGGAAGGTCTGACCGTTTCCCTTCTGGACTCTGCCTCTCAACTGTTAAGGCCTAAAAACAAAGGTGTTGGAAACAGAGGGACTTTCTCTTCTCTCAGGGACAAGAAACCCTGTCAGAATTTGGTTTATGATTCTACTGTGCTCACAATGCCTGTTGTTTGCTTGAACACAGGTTCCTTGCTCAGGGCCTGATTTCCTGATCTCTGGTTTGCTTAGAGATACAGGAGTATATGTCACTTGTGACCATGTTTTGTAGACAGCCGAACTCTCCAGTAGACCAGGATAGGCCCAGCAGCAAGGTGGAGTGCCCCAGATTGAACAACCCAAAGAACCAACCCTCTTCTCAAAAGGGGCCGATGTAGGGGCACCTGGGTGGCTCAGTTGGTTAAGCATCTGCCTTCAGCTCAGGTCATGATCCTAGGGTCCTGGGATCAAGTCCCACATCGGGCTCCCTGCTCAGTAGGGAGCCTGCTTCTCCCTCTCCTCCCTGCTCATGCTTTCTCTCACTACCTACCTCTGTCTCTCTCTATCAAATAAATAAAATCTTAAAAAAAAAAAAAAAAGGAGCCAGTGCTTTGCTGTAAGGAAATGTGCCAGAAACTTCTCTGAGACCTCCTCCTCAGAACTGAAAAAAGACAAAACCAATCACTGGGGGGTTTATTCCTAGCAGACATCCATCACTGTAATAACAAAGCTCATGCTACTTAGCAATGAAATGTGATGTTCAACACAAACAATAAAAGATGTTTATCTATATTCAATTTTAGATCTCCTTACATAGATGGAATTATATTTCATCAGGTGATTTTTTTTAAGCCTGTACAAAGCTCCCTCCAACTCTGGATCTGATATGAAGCCAGTACTTTTCAATACTGCTTGGGAAAAACAAAGAAAGAGGAAGCCTGAGGGACAGCAGTGGGTCAAGTATGCATTTGTGTGTGATTCTATATATCTAAAATTCTACCTCACCTCTCCCTCTAAACACTCAATCTGCTGGGAAGACAGATGGCACCAGAAGGAGAAAAATATAACTCCATCCCCAAAGCATAAAACACCCATTTGTCTTTCTCTCTTACTTATACAAAATAACTTGGTCTGATACTAATGGAAATGCTACCTGTGCCCCAAAGCCACCTTTTTTCCATAAACAGCTGAAAAGACACCTAAATTCCCAGCATAAAATTTGAGAACACGCAAAACAGGTTTCATCTCAAAGCCCCTTCGATGTGGGAAACAAAGGCAAAAAAAAAATTAAATTTCCTTACTACTTACAGCCCAGTGACAAGTCCCTGAAATGGGTAGAATGACCTTCCTCTGGGAGCTCAGCCATCTCTACATTGACACTTTGCTAAGGCAAAAGGCAATCTTAGGCCCACCCACCAGGATCCAGTGAGTCCTCCTTAACATATAAAAATTCCTGTGGTGCCTGGGTGGCTCAGTCAGTTAAGCATCCCACTTTGGCTCAAGTCATAATCTCAGATTATTATTATAGACCTATAATAATAATAATAGACCCTGGCCACCAACCACTTTTCTACATTGTTCCTCTAAATTTGGCATTTTTTTAAGATTCCACATATACGTGATACATAATAGTATTTATTATAATTCCCTCTAAGAAACATATCCTGAAAGAGAAATGTTGTCAAGATTGTATTATAAAGGAATGGAGAGGGACAACTAAGTTTTAATCTTGAGCTGCTTGAGTCTTTCACTTGCTTTCAGGTCCCTTCCAAATCCTCACTAAAAGAGGAACAACTCATTTCTTTGAACACTGCTCCTGGGCCCAGGGCACTGAAGCACTTCCTCATTTGACTAGTCACTTCCTCATGCCAGCTAGTCCCACAGGATTGTAACACTGGGTGTCATCACTCAGGTCCAACCTTCAGCTGGTCTTGAAGGTGAACCATCTTCATGTACCATGGCCAGAGACATGGCAGCTTCTGATACAAACCTAAAAACTAAAGAATAGATTCTAACTTAGCCAATGGAAGAAGAGGAGGCATCCCTGGCAGAGCCTAAATTAGCCCCTATCTTTATAAGAGGGGGGAGAGGGTAGGACAATCCAATAGGAGAGGAAGATGACTGCCTATGGAGACCTGAAACTAGTAATTGCCACCATTTAGGGGCTCCTGAGTGGCTCAGTCAGTTAAGCATCCAACTCTGGATTTTGGGTCAGGTCGTGATCTCAAGGTCCTGGGATTGAGCCCTGTGTGGGGCTCTGCACTCAGTGGGGGTCTGCTTGAGGATTCTCTCTCTCCCTCTATCCCTCCCCTCACTCATGCAGCACTCTCTAAAATAAATAAATAAATCTCAGAAAAAATAAGTGCCACCATTTAATGAATGCCTTCTATGTGCTAGCAACTTTGAATACATATTTCATGTGATTTTTAGAGCAATCCTGTGAAAGAAATTGTGCTTTTAGCCCCTCATTTTACATATGGAGAAACGGAACCAAAACATTAAATAATTCACTCAAGTAACACACAGCTCGTTTAGTGAGGCGAGAACCATGCTTTCCCAGTCTTTAAGCACTCTTCCCAGACCTGCCGCTCAGACCAAAGAGCTCCAAAAGTCCCCAATGATCACTAATTACAGCTAACTTTGATGAATGCAGGAAAGGGCGAGAGAGTAGGGCTCCATCTGCTTTCCATCCCTTCCCCTGTGGCTCCAAAGAAGCTCCTCAGAACCCTCAGCACTCCACGAAACACAGGGTTGTGTTGTTTTTTTTTTAAGATTTCATTTATTTATTTCAGAGAGAGAAAGAGAGCAAGATCAGGGGGTGGGTTAGAGGGAGAGGGACAAGCAGGCTCCCTGCTGAGCCCGAAGCCCAATACGGGGCTCAGTCCCACAACCGTGAGATCATGACCTGAGCCAAAAGCAGACACTTACCCAGTGGAGCCACCCAGGAGCCCTGAAACACAGTTCTGAAAAACTGGACAATTCTATTTCCCCCATTCTGCTCCTTTCTCCCTTGGTTGAGCCCTGTTGGGTCTGTTTAGCCTCTCTTCTTTTTTATTTATTAAGTTGAAATTCATATAACACAAAATTAAACATTTCAAAGTGAACAATTCAGTGGCATTGAGTACATTCTCAGTGTTGTACAACTACATTCTGTATCTAGTTACAAAACATTTCCATCACTCCAAAAGGAAACCCCATACCTGTTAGGCAGTTCCCCCATGTCCCCAGCCCCTAACAACCACCAAGCTGCATTCTATTCTGTCTCTATGGACTTATAAACAGGGCTCTATAAACCTTAAATCTCATCTTTTTAGACGGATTCCTTCATTTCTTTAAATGGATTTATCTATTCTGGATATTTCATATAAATAGAATATATAACATGTGACTTTGTGTCTGGCTTGTTTTCACATAGCATGTTTTTGAGATTTATCCACATTCTAATATGTATTACTACTTCATTCCTTTTTAAGGATGAATACTATTTCATCATATGGATGTATCCTATTTTGTTTACCCATTCATCCGTTAATGGACTTTTGGACTGGCCTCCCTTCTTCAGTCTCCTCTACTTGCAGTCATAAAAGTCTCTGGATCCCATCTGTCAAAGCAAGTGTAGCAGAACCATGCAATCTGTAAAAAACTAAAGTCAACTTATGGGAACTCTGGACCTGAGCCTGTACCATCTTTTACACCAGTGGTTTCTCAAGTGGGGGCAACTTCACTACACACCCTCTGCCACCCTAGGGACTTTTGGCAATGTCTGAAAGTATTTTTGGTTGGCACAACTGGGGGTGTGTTAGTATATAGTGGGTAGAGGCCGGAAATGTGTTTAAACGTTCTACGGTTCAAAGGACAAAACCCACAGTAAAGAATTGTCTGGACCAAGGGGGGAAAAGAAAGAATGAATTAAAAAGATTTTTAAAAAGGAATTGTCTGGCCCAAGATGTTAATAATGACAAGGTTGAGAAACTCTGTCAATTTAATCTGAGATCAGCTGACTTGCCAGATGTTCCAGAGAGATTTGATAGAATGGACAACTGTTCATAGACCTGATCACTTGACTCTCTTGAAACTGCAGTTATGTATAAAACATTCATAGATTTGATAGACATGTACTGAGCACCTATTTATCAGACAGACTCTGGCTTGTCTCAAAGTATTCACAACCCAAGCTTCATATAAAACCATTCATGTCTATATCTTCTACATGAGATGTCATAAAGCTAACGAATCTTCCTAAGGATATGGGTTTTCAGTGCTAGCTTTTTAAATTGTGGAAACACTAAGAAACTACTTACTACATCTGTAGTGTATTGTGTTAGTACCATTTCAACACAATAAACCATCTTATTTAATTTGGCATCCCTCAACTTATGCATTCACACTTCTGTGGCTTAGTGACCCAGACCTCGGCTAATTGGGTAAGGTTTCACAATGGGCTTTATAAACCTTAAATCTCATCTTTTTAGACTGATTCTTTCATTTCTTTAAAGAATAGGAAAAAAATAATGTTCTTTCTTGCCTTCTCTTATTCTTGTCATGGTGGCTGACTTGTGTTTTGAGTTTTTGCTTATTTGCTTGTTTAATAACAAAAGGGAGAAATTCAATGGCAGGGAAGAAGGCATTATATGAAAACCTACACTGTAGGGGCACCTGGCTGGCTCAGTCAATAGAACATGTGACTCTTGACCTCGGGGTTGTGAGTTCAAGCCCCACATGGTGGGGGTAGATTAGTTAAAAATAAAATCTTAAAAAAAAAAGAAACCTAAACTGTTGACATAGGACATGTCAAAACTGCCTCTCCTCTCTCCACCCACTGTGCAAGACAATTATGTAAACGGATCCCTAGGAAATGCAAAATGTCAACATCTACCACCCCCCTTTTGCCTAGCCTATACATACTGGTTTATGATTAAAAGGAAATCTTGATTGCCAAGGCTATACCCTAAGTGTTATGGTGAAGCAGGAAGTTGGTCCTATTGAGATTTATTTTACTGCTGCCAGGGGAGATTAAAAATTAAATCATAATATTAAATATTTTCATAAAGGTTAGGTAGGCATGTTTGATTTCTTTATTGCTCTATTGAATGTCAGAGGCTAGAGCATTCACAGAGGACTGACAGTGAAGAATGACGGTATTTAAGAAACAAATGTCATTAGGTTTACATTTGAAGAAGATGCATTCTTGACTTTACCTAGAAAATTATGCACAAATTAATTCCTATGATAAACTAGTTTTTCCCCACTAAGATTGTTAGTATCAACTTAACAGATTCTAGATTGTCTACTTGAAAAACCATCACAACAAAATATATCTAAACCAATGAATGAGTCCTATTATGGGGCTCTTCTAAGCTGGGCATATATATAGGCAGGGACATATAAACTCAGGAGGCTCTTGAAGAGCTCTGGCTGGCTCACACAGCTGAGGATAGCAGCGAGGCCCTCAGCAAGACAATGAAATTATTCTTCAGAGCCCAAATCTCAAGTTTCTGTGTTCCCTTTTTCCCCCCAGAGAGAAAGGTAAAGGCCAGTACAGAACCCAGCCCAGAGATAGAACCAAACCATTCAGCAAGGCTGGTCACATGAGGTGAAGGTGGACATTCTAAGAAGAGGTCATTTAGCTAGAGAGTGTTGAGCCTCAAAATGAAAGCAAATTAGGGAGAGAGTATGTGTGTGCATTTCTTTATTATAGGATTTCTCAGCATCTTTAATATCTTAAGATGTACTGTGACTGTGTAAGAAAGAAGATAGATTATTCTGCAAACAGTATTTGACCATTTATCAAAGTATATTCATGTCCTGTGGGACCCTATGGTTTCATGGAACACAGTTTAGGAAATGTTGCCACAGGTACATGTATCCAGAAGTCAGCAAGGCATCTGATAAATCTCCTATAATATCCTTGTGAATAATACAGAGTAATGAGAAGTGGATTAAACCTGCTTGTAGGACTGCCAGATAAAATCCAGGATACCAAATATTGCATGGGACATACATAGATTGAAAAATTATTCATTTTTTATATGAAATTCAAAATTCAAATTTAACTAGGCATCCTGGGATTTTTGTCTGTTTGTTTCAGTTAAATCTAGCAACCATACACTTCTGATGAGGTTCATGAGACTCCTGACAACTGTTTTTTTCTGTCTTCACAAGATACATTTCATTCTTTTTTTTTTTCAAGTAGGCTCCATGCCCAGCATGGTGACCAATGTGGGGCTTGAACTCACAACCCTGAGATCAAGACCTGAGCTGAGATCAAGAGTTGGACATTTAACCAACTGAGCCACCTAGACGCCCTGGTGCATTTCAATCTTAGCCAGCAACCTATTGTTCTACTATCATGAGTCACAGTCCAGATCCTTCTCAACATTACAAATGTGGTCAACCTTTAATTTCCATTCTCTGCCCAAGTCATCCCTTTTACCATATGAAAGAAAATAAAATGTTACCTGTAGTCCAAGCCCCTCGAGTTTTACGACCAACTTTAGAATTACTAAAGAGCCAGTTCAGTCTCTTTTGATGATATCATTTATTCCCACAGGAAGCAGCAGATGTGGATAGAGGTCAATGAGCTCAACAAATCTTGGCTGAATCTGTTTTGCGGCTGTACACTCCAAGAAAGAATATTGTGGCTGTCCTGCATTGCTCTCTGTCCTCCTCATTCATTTACTGAACACAGAGTTCCAAACCACCTAGAATGCACCAGGCCCTGTGCTAAGCATTGGGTATATATAACAGCTGAAAAAGACATGATCCCTGCCTGCATAGAGGTTACATTCTAGTGAGGAGAGAAGGGGGGGGAAATAAACAAGTAAATAAACTACATTATCGCACATAGCGGTGAGTTGCTATGAAAGACATCAGAGAAATGGGACAGAGTGAGTAGGCTGGGGGGATGCTGGCTACATTAGGAGGGATGGTCAAGGTAGGCTTCTCTGAAGAAGTACTATATAAGCTGAAGAATGAAGAACAAGTTCAGCATGCCAAGAGCCAAGGGAGGAGGAATCCAGGCAGAACACAGGCCACAAACAGGCTTAGAATCAGTAACAGGACCAATGGTGGCACAGCCTGATAAAAGAGTCCCCTAACCCCCAAGATGTCAATTCTTCCCACCTTGCTCTCTTTCTACCGAAGGACAGCAACCTCAAAGCCTGAAGTGAAGGAAATAGTACAAAAAGTAGGTCCTGAAGGAACAGAAAAGCAAATGGCATTTGACCTCTACTGCCATTTAATACAAGAGAGAAAACACAGAGGCAATGGCTGGAGAACAGTACTTTTATCACATACAGCCTTTATTTTCAAGAAAGTTCTGGAAGTTCTCACCTCAAACCTACTGTGATCTTTCAGACTGCCTCTCCCTGGCTTGCTCCTTCGGGAAAATATGCAGCAGTGTGTTTTGGACTCAGCACACAAACCAGATGATTTGGCTCTGAAGAGTGGAATAAAAATGATTCTCGAATCATTTGGGGAACTTTCCCTCCCTAGACTGGGTAGCAAAAACAGCAACAGCAATTAGTCCTCAAATTACTTTTAAGCTCATCTTGGGTTTGAGCTTTTCACATTTATTTTTTTAAAAAACTCCCAAATTACCTGCTGTCTGAGGTAACAGAATGATCAACTGTTTTCTCATAGTTTGGTGTGGTTTACTATGAAGTTGCTAAAAGTGAAGGCGGCGGCCAACTGAAAACTCGAGTGTCAAATACCACAAGTAAGAGATGCAGACTGACTAATGTAGGTTGTTTCAGAGTGGTATTTACAAAATGTAACACAGTGAATGTAGGCCAGATATGGAAAAGATAAACTAAGATTCTGCATGTTAATTATGTATGAAAATGCATAAAGTTACTTTAGCTTTCAGATAAGAGGAAAAGGTGTTATGACTGCCAAAACGTGCTTTTAGGGAAGTTTTGAATAGAAAAGGACAGATTGGGGGCTCTTCAGAAGCCTGGCTGGGTGTTTTCCAAGATCCCTTTTGGGGCAACAGCAACTTAGTGAATTTCCCATTGTCTGACCTTCAGCCTTATGATCCCAGCAGTCTTACTTTGTCAGCATACCCAGAGTAAACTCAATTTCCAAAAGTCTCCCCATTGTTCATTCAACAGTGTTCACTAAGAGCCCTCTATGTGCCAGACTCTGTGTTCTAGGCACTAAGGTATAATGGTGAGCAATAAGATATTGTGAGCAACAAAAGCCCCTGTGATGGTACACTTACAACTTAAATGCCTATGATTTCACTGGTCCATGAGGTCACACAACTTTTTAGGGACAACATTTGAGTAGTTCATCCTACTTAACCACAGAAGATCTAGTCTTTTATCAAATTCCCCTCCCTGGGAATTTTTGAGAGTCTCTAAAGGATACTTGCACATTCCTTAGACCCATCTAAGTTATCTAGTACAGCAGGAATTCAGTAAATGATTATTATATGAGTGAATGAATTATGATAATCCCTTATATTTAGATTTACAAAGCACTTCATGGTTCTTTCACCTTAATTAATCACTTAATTTGCACACTGTAGAATATGTGATACTATGGGGTGATAACTCTCCCTGACTTCAAGTGGCTCAAATCTCATCCATGAAAAACAAGTATATACATATGACAGCTAAGAATCCAAATAAGCAATATGGCTAGTGAGAATTGCAGAAGAACTCAACAGGGCATTTGATAGCTAGGCAATGGTAATAGGAAATCCTAACATAGCAAAAGGAAAAGATGAGTTGGGAGTTGTTCGTTGTGGTTAGAGCCCAGTGGTAAGACCCATCTGGCTGGAACAGAAGGCATGGAAGCAAACAGATTTGGATAGGTCAGATGGAGCCAGGTTAAATGCCAGGACTTCAGTGCCAGGTTCCGAATAGGGATTAAGGAATACACTTGTCATAATGAGCACTGGGTGATGTATGGAAGTGTTGAATCACTCTATTGTGCACCTGAAACTAATGTAACACTGTATGTTAACTATACTGAAATTAAATTAAAATAGAAGTTTGGGCTTCATTGTCAAGCAGGGAGGAGTCATTTTTGATTGGTGCTTATGCAGAGAGAAACATTAGGATATTGCTAGCATGGTCCTGTTAGGGGATGAAGGAAAGGACCGTCAATATTTCAAACTTCACTGATAAGGAAAAAAGTGAGACCACTGATGGAAATGGGAAGATGAAACATTTCAACGATGAAAAGAGTTATTGCAACAAGATTTGAGGTTAGAAAAAAATCAGAATGTGTTTCCAAAATAAGTTAGTTAGCAGGGAGAAGGAAATAAACTGGTTAAAAGTATCTAATGTCAGGTTTTAACCAGATTCCTAATAACCTTGTCCTGATAGGTCGTTCCCACTAATTATATTCGGTTCAACAAATACTAACTGATCACCTAGTATATACTTATGTGTCAGGCACTGTGGGTATAGGACAGAAGCACAGAGCACCTAGAACAGTCCCAACCGTCAGGAGGTAACAATCTGGTAGATAATGTCGTCATTATTGAGAACCTGCCAAATGCTAGATTCCTAGCTAAATGATTTCCATTAATTTACATGAATTTAATCCTCTCAACCACCCTGAGAGGTAGGTATTAGTGTCTTCATTTTGTGGATGAAGAAACTAAGGTTCAAAAAAGATTAACAAGAAAAAGCTAAAATTACTTGCCCTGGCTTACAGAGTCAGCAAGCAATCAGTGGACCAGGATTAAAATTAAGGTCTGTGTGATGTCTTTGCTTTTAACTACTACCCCATTATCCAGGGCTTACATGAATAAAACAATTAAGGAACAATACCAGATCAAACCACTCAGCACTTCTCATTTCTCTTTGTGGTGTTGTGTGCTTTGTGTGACTGAAGGCAGGTTCATAAGGGAAATGAAATGTGCTGTAGAGTATTATCTTGCAATAATCTTTTTGAGAACTAAAGGTGGGTCAAGCTGGAAGGAGAGAATACACAAAATTTCAGTCCCTCCATACCGTGATTCATTTCTCCCTCTCTGATTATTGACCTACAGTCATTCTCCAGTGCCTTTCCAGCTCTATCCCTTCACCTTGACCTATCTTTAGATCTCTTAGATATGTAGGCTTTCAATGGCCTACTTTGAGCCAAGGATAGAACATACAATACTCATAGAAGTGAGGCACAAGGGTAGCATGTCCCTTACCTAAATATCTGTTCTCTCAGCCAGGCTCTTGACAATAAGACTTAGGGCAGGTAATTCAAGGTCATATCCAGTATCAAGCATCAGAAGCAAGTCGGTGGTCTAGTTCGGTGGGTTCCAATTTCTTTTAATGATTTATTTAACTTAGAGACAGAGAGAGAGAGAGTGCAAGCAGGGGGAGGGGCAGAGGGAGAGAACCTCAGGCAGACTCCCCACTGACCAGGGAGCCCAACAACATGGGACTCCTTCCCACAACCCTGAGATCATGACCTGAGCCAAAACCAAGAGTCAGACCGTTACTCAACTGAGCCACCCAGGCGGCCCAGCTTCCAAATTTTTAACCCAATCCTGTTAAAGCACAGAAGAACACATACTCCAAATAAAAGTAAATATAAATTTATTTTAAAATTATACACGCATATGACTACACTAATATATTGCTTACATTGTGATATACAAAAACATGAATTTTAGAAGATGAGAGAAGATGAAATCAACAGTATTTAAAATGACTATTTTTTATTAGTGGCACAAAAATAATTTTGTCCTCACTTAAAAGAATTATTCAGTAAAATTTTTTAATGAGAATAATATGACTTAACATGGTCCCTTAATTTTTTAAATCTTATGATACATCCATTTGAAGGACTGGTTTTAAATGTAGGTGATTTCTATACTAGGTTTTGATGGATATCTTGGTTGAAAGAAGAGGTGACAAAGACACATAGATCCAAACAGAAAAAGTATATCATTGTCTGTACTTAATATATCATCAACAATGTGTTTTTTAAAATTTTATACTCCAATCACTCAAAGGTTTTGTTGTAATTTATCTGATAAAACCCTTATATTTAGCAGTGTCAATCAGTTATGCCTGCAAACTAATCAGCAGGTCGATAGCTTAATAGTTTGAACAAACGGGTTCAAATTTTACTAAAAGTCTTCATTTGAAAAAGTTTTAAAGAGGTTAGAGATATTTTTCCAATTTTTAAAAATTATGCAGATAGCAGAAGTTTTTCTTAAGTAACAAAGCAACAAAAATCACATTAAAGATAGAAACATTTTTCAGTATCCATTTTATTTTATTATTTTTAACTCATTGAAAGTTTTTATTTTAATTCTAGCTAGTCAACATAGAGTATCCATTTTTAAAGTACATTTTTTAAAAAGTACTTTTCACTCATTAAAATTCACCTTGAAGGGATAGATTGTCTTTTTTTTAACTAATCTTCTGTGTATCATACTATTGTCAACTACTTAGCAAGTAAAAGTCAGCAAATTTGGAATGCTCAATCTTCGTTTAAAAGAAAAGAGACATCTTTAAGTTCAACAACTTTTAAAATCTTTTCCTCAAGATAACCAGTGAACCCTCGGGTGGTACGAAAGATTTCCATGGTCACTCTCCTTACAGAGTATTCAAAAAAATTCTATTATTTGAGATACGAGCCATTACCTTCTCCCTGCACAGGTAAACCACAGTATGCTCCAATATACTGAAAGTGAAACAAGTGAGGCCACTACTGAGAACCACTAGGAATTGTGAAACACTCATTCTTCCTTCATGGTGTAAATGGGCATGTGTGACATGTCTAACCCAGAGATCCAAATGAGTAGGCAGTGTCAATCTACAGAATAAACATTACTAAGGCTTAGTTTCTTTCTTTTTTTAGAACTTTGCATTATTTCTTTATTTTAAAGATTTTATTTATTTATGTATTTGTCAGAGAGAGAGAGAGCACAAGCAGGGGGAGTGTGGCAGAGGGAGAGGGAGAAGCAGGCTGCCCACTGAGCAAGGGGCCTGATGCAGGACTCGATCCCAGACCCCAGGATCATGACCTGAGCCAAAGGCAGACTTAACCAACTGAGCCGCCCAGGCATGCTTCTTTCTCCTTTAAATAAAAAATAAATGTAAATTATAATGTTTTCCCCACACCCAAATAGACCATCTTGCACACCCCCTTGCACACATACATCTTTGGAGACCACTGGCCTGGGTTAAGTGATTAAGTGCAAGCCATGAACTCCAAAGCCAAACGAATAGGTGTGTAGTACGGAGAGCATTTCGTTAAGAGTTCAGAAGCTCCCACAGTGTGTCAACCAGGGGAAGTCCATCCTAGGTCTGCTCAGAAGTGGGCCGAAGGAGTTGCTAAGACAAAACAGAATCAATGGCTAAACTTAACACTATTAAATGCTTAAAACAACATTTTCAATTCTATACTAAGAGACATACTTGGGAAAGTAATAGACTTATTTCTGAAAAAAAGCTAATAAGGAAAAAAATTTCATATAGAATACAACACACCTAAAATATATTAGTAATAGTTAGCATTTCTGATGCTTTCTGTAGAATTAAAGCAGTCCCCTACTTCCTATAGGCTTAACCTGTTTACCTCTGAGGTAAATACAGTCTCATCTCCACTTTCTACATGAGGAAACAGAGGCCCGGAGGGAAGACTTCGCTTGCCCAAGGGTGCACACCCACAGAGTGGCAAAGCCAGGCTTAGGATACAACTGTTCCTGCTCTTCTTTCAGCTCCCAGCCCAACATGGCACACAGTAGTGCTGTCCTGAGGCTAGCAGCTCAATTTGACACAAAACTCTTAACTCCCGCCTTCTGGAACTCCTCTACTCATCCTTGGGTCCTGGCCTTCGAATCTTAAACCAAATGCCCTATCCTAGCTCCCTGACCTCCCAGACACTAATAAATCCCCTGAAAATGTGCACTTTGCTGTCTGCAATCTTCAGTCTTTGAAGGACAAGGAGCAACTCTGGAAATGTTGTTAGTGCAATGTGGTTTGTTTTCAGCTACAGCATATGCTTATGCTTATTCCTCCTACCAGACCATAAAGGGCTACAAAGTGGCCTATGGTCCATGCATCAGGGGTATGCAATGGTTCCTTTTAGTTACCCCCCTCCGACAGCCCCTAGGTCAGGGGAGGCAATGCACAGAGTAGGAACTATCACAAAATTTTATCAACTATGACATATGTGGATAGAACAAAGGTGAAAATATTAAAATTCCTTTGGCTTTAGCACTTTGAAACTTAATGTAGCATCCTTCATAGAACTAATTTGTTCTTCAAGGCAGCTTATTAATGGAAAAGAGAAATAGAATATTCCTAAGGGAATAATTTCAATACAGATGAAGGTCAGCTAGTCTTTCCTTTAAAAAGTGTTAATATCTCAGCATGGCACAAAGTAGCATGGCACACATTTAGCACTTACTCACATCATTTTCATATCTAGATATATATGTATACATATATGTCAATTATATATACATGTATATGTAGATATATATGTGTATGCATGTAAATATGTGTGTATATGTGCACACACACACACATACATATATATATATATATATATATTGGAAAAATAACATGGAAAAACCAGAGTAACTGTAATGATTAGACAAGCTATAGAGCATCACAGAAAAATATGGGTTAAACTAACTAAACTAACCTGAGAAAATTAACTCTCCATGTCAGTTTCCCAATCTTTAAAATGGCAAAATAATAATTTCTACCCCCACTGGATTATCAGGAGGATGAAATAACTAATATTTGTAAAATCCTCAGCACACTGCCTGGCAATTAGTAAGCATTCAATAAATGTTGCCTTTTAAAAAAAATGATGATAAGCTATTACTATTATTCTAAGAGCAGGAAGCCTAAAACTTGAGGTAACTGGGTGGCTCAGTTGGTTAAATGTTAAACGTGGTTCAGGTCATGATCCCAGGGTCCTGGGATGGAGCCCCACATCGGGCTTCCTGCTCAGCAGGGAGTCTGCTTTTCTCTCTCCGTCTGCCCCCCACCCGATTCGTGCTTGTTCTCTCTCTCAAACAAATAAAATCTTTAAAAAAGAAGCCTAAAAACTCATTTCTTCTGGAGTGAACTGACAAAAGCCCACATTGTCACTACAAAAAGATATTTCACCTGGAGAAGACTTAAGAATGTGGTCCAATAGTCTATGAAGGGATTTGATGAGAACAATGCTGGAAAGTTCTTTTCAGTGTAAGTGGAACACTGACCGAGGGGAATGGGTAAAATTCAAGTAGGAGGGGCATAGTTGGAAAGTCAAGTTTCTAGACTTCCTAGGAAATGGAACAGGCTATTGAGAAACCTGGTGGGGCCCCATGCCTAGATACCAACTAAAACTTACAAAACACCCATTTGTCCAGCAGAAAGCAGGTCTCAGGTCCTAAATATTCTCTTTATGAGTCTCTAATACATCATATGCCCACCAGGTGTAATGGGAAATTTCCATTATCAGTCTCTAGGGAAACCATACCAGAACCCTGGCTTCTGCCTTTGACAAAGCTAATTCACAGGATCACAACGGTAGCGCTCTGCCCCAGCACCATAAAGATCATGATCCCCAGGTATACTGTCCCAGCACCATTATCACTTTCACATTTAAATGTCATCTGAAGAGATTAATGGGCACATTAAATTTTCCACCTGCAAATGAGCAAATCCAATTTTTTTCAGATGACTCAAGCTGAGAAATAATCTGAATTTTCCATCCAACACTGAACTCAGAAAAGCCAACACCCACACCCACATGGGGTTTTGTTAATTTTCTCTACCCCAAACCAATCTGAAAAGTACATTTCTTTCTGAACTCAAAAGGCCCAGTTGTAGAATTATCAAAGTGAGATGGGATCGTGACATAAAATTAGCTATTTTATGTCAAAGAGGTTTCAATGAACATGCCATTAGTTCTGGCCCTAGATTTTGAGTTCTGTGACACTCTTTCCTTGTAGGTCCAATGCTCCTTCTGTATTCTGGGGGTTAGATAAACCTCTGGATTTATCTTACTTCTACATTTTAAATAGTGGAATCCAGCATTTATTGAGACCCTACCCATCTTCACAGCTTCTTAGAGTACATTTCCCTCAATTTCAATAGAGAAAAGAGCTGTATGTGTTTTCCCAACTTAGTGACAGATTGGACAGATTACTAAAAATGGCTTGGAAAAGGGACCGAAGAGGTAATTTTGTTTTTTAAGAAGGTCAGTTTTCAGGATGCAACACAGGACCATACCTAGGGTGCAGAGTATAAAGAACACAAGCAAGAAGCTTTGCTTTTCATTTTACTTTATTTGCTTGCAGAGGGTAGTACTTCTGGCTCTCCTCACACACACTAGACAGTTCTGCTTCTAACCTACGTATCTGGGTTATTTCTAGAGAAGTGACAACTTCTCTAGCGGCTAATCTCTCCATTCACGTCATGGGCTTCACACTCCTGACTTTGCCCCCACTTTCTGTGGGGACTTGCCACAGGGTGTTTAAGAAAGCCCTTTAAGATGTTCAGGCCAAAAATGCCCCAGAGGATCATATTCTTGATTGATTCTTAGCAAATCTCTGGTCAACCTGCACATTGAGTGATACGAGAGAGAAATTTAACACCTTGGAGAATAAACCATGACAGACACCAAACATACAATCAATGAACTGATATGCATATGTGCACTAAATACTGTCATTCTAATCTATATGGGGCCAGCTTTGCACAAACACATGACTCCCAGCATGCACACACAGATGAGTGGATACACACACACATACACACACAACCATACCCTATCCCATGGGTCCTACACTTCCCTGCAGTTCTGCTAGGCTAATTAGATAAACTGCCTCACAGCAAGGCTCTGATAACTATTTTCAGCTTAATGTGTTGGTGTCCCTCCCCACCTAGCTCCCTATATTTTAAATATAAGCTGCAGAACACATAATATTTTGTGTCTTTTTCTAAGGAAAGTTCAGGCCTTGGGGCCTGCCTGTAGGGGAAGAATTTGGCAAAGGAAGATCCTTTCCCCACACCCTACAAATCACGAGGCTTGGGCAAATGCCTACTCCCTCGACATAAAGCTGGCTCCAAGTCTAAACACACACATATGGTGTCCAGCTGCCTCTCACTTCAGAGTCAGAGACTTGGCCTTCCTCTTGTCTTCCCCAACCTACATTCCATCACCTCCTCATAGATCACTGATGGGAGCCATATGTTCAGAATTTACATGTGCTGTATTCACAACGGAAAAATCTAGTCAGACTTCTGCAATAGATATCTGGATGTCAACTTCGTTACATTTCTCTGGACATAGAGCAAAGCCATTTGGCAGTCATATGTCTCTCCACATGTTATAAAAAGTAAAATAATTTTTTGTACTTAGGTAGACTTCCTTGACTGTAGATTCTGACGACTTTTGTAAATATTCTCACAAGCATGTGATTCCCTTTCATCTGTTTAGGCTAATATATCACTTTTAGAGGTGAAACTTAACTCTTTACATTTCTAAATACATTCCAATCTGTCCTCACACACAAAAATATATACACATATAAGTAGTGTGTCATTCGGTTGCAGCAGCCTATATTCTAGCCCAGACAGATGCTTCCCCATCTCCTGCTCTGTGCCAATTTAGCACTTGCTTGTACAGTGTCTTATATGGTCCTCTAATTGCTTCCGATGTATTAAGCCAATCTTGCCAACCATACTGTAACATCCTTGAAGCCTCTCCTTACATAGAACCTACCACAGTAGGGAGCTTATAGTAGGAACATTAAAGTGAATGGGTGAATCAAATTAATCTTCTTAATCTATTCTGTAACTATTGGGGAGGACATTTTAAAGCAAAATCATGGCATATGGGTGGGAGGAGAGTGTGATAGCATGAGGGAGCTTTCTGGGGAGATGCTTATATGAATCTATACATGTGTTAAAATTCGTAGAACTATACACTTCCCCAAAAGACAATTTTACTATAATTTCAAAACTTAAATTAATCAAAGCAAAGAAGTGAATAAATTTCTTTACCTACTATTTCTTCACTAATCTTAAAACTACTCTAACCCTTGTTTCCTATCCAGAATTGAGTAAAATGTTTCTTTCCAATCACCCTGAATTTCTTGCAGTCAAGTTTCCCAAACACAGTTTAGAAATCTGGGACAATTATCACATAGGTTTCAGATACCTCTGCTCTTGGATAAAGACTATCTTCTGAATCATGCTAGATGTTAAAATATCCAAGCAGATCTAAGAAAACTGGAGGTCTAAGAAGCCTGTTAAAATGACGGAGCATGGACTAGAAGCTATTCCAAACCTAGTGCTTTTTCACTGTACCATGTAAGTCAAATAAGCTAGGATTCTTCTCTGTATATGTTTATAGCTTTCCTTATACCACCAAGGATTTGAGACTACTTGTAATAGTATATATAATAAATTACATACAGAAATAGTATGAACTACAAATCAAGACGGGGGGGAGCAACAAAGCCAGAGGGAAGAGTAAGACAATATATTCAAGCCAGAGAATCCTACATGGTTAATAAAGTTGGAGCTGCCAATTTGGCACTGAACATCCTGGCAGCCAAAGCAAATGATCATGTAGAAACATGATCATTGACCAGATTTGTATTGTCCATGAGGAATAAAAGCATACCACTTCCTCAGGATAAACAAAGTTTTCCCTAGTACTTAGTTCTGAAATTTCTCACAGGGGATGTGGGGGGTGTCACATAGAGGACACTGAACAATAAAACGAATGAGGTCTTCAACAACAGTCTCATAATATATTTAATTAGTTCTGCAGGATTCTAAAAAACAACCTGTAAAAAAATGTTCCTCCATCAAAAAAATTGTGACTTAAGCAAATAAACTGCCCTACTCTGAGACTGTTTCCCCATCTGTGAAAATTAGGTGTTGGAGTAGTTGACCTTTCAATTCCCTACCAGCACCAACGATCTTTGACCCTGTGACTTCATAAATTTTGTTTTTCCACCAACTATTTGATCCTTTCCCGTCTGTTTTCATTGTGCGTATGTATGCTGGATATATCTTCAGTGGTCTAGGGCATTCAGTTTCTCTTCTGCATCCTCAAACGAAGACAACCTCAAATGTAGACATAACCAACAGTTTGCAAACGGATATAGTTGCTACTGCAACTTAGGCATGTTGTCTATAAAACATCCTGGCTCTTATTTTTGGCCTTTTGGCAGTGTCTGAGCCGCCAGCAACCACTAAGCTTCAGCTTCTCTGAATTTGGGAGCAACATACATAGGCCACAACTCCTCCCCTCCCTTCCCGTGAGAGCTCCTCCTCTAGCTTCTCTGACTCAGGGGCCAGGTAAGTGTTTAGCTCCATAAGGGAGTATACCACCTTCTCCTGCAGGACTTTTCCATCTTTGAAATTGGAGGTTTAGAGGTTGTGAGAGATTGACATGGAGTCCAGCTTGTTCTCATGCCTTCCAGCTGGTCCTCTGAAATTCTAGTGTGACCTTGCTCTCTCTTACTTCATGTTCATCTCTCCTGACTGTATGTCCTGTTGACTTCAAGTCCAGCATCAGATGCAGAAGCAGCAGTCTGATGTCAACTGTTTCATCAGCTCCCACAATTGTATAAGAGCAAATCTCCAAAATAAATCCTTTCTTTTATATACTCCTAATGGCTCTGCTCCTCTAATTCAACACTGACTGATACAAGGCTCAATGAAGTAAAATCATGTGCCCAAGGTCACAAAGCTGGGAGCAGAGTGATAAATTAAAATAGGTTTATCTGACTCCAAAGCCCATTCTTAACTGCTTAGGTAAGGAATTTGCTGTTACTGAGCTCTGATGAGAACTAGCACTAATTTTCCCAGAGAGCTAGTAAGCAATTGTACTCACAACTCCAAACCCCCTTCTTGCTTTATTACCTGCCATAGGATTTATCATCATTTAATACAGTATGTATGCATTGAACTACTAGGTTTTGTTCATTGTCAGTCCACTAAAATATGAGCTCCATGGGGGCAGAAATGTGTGTTTCTTTGGTTCATTAATATATCTCCCGTACCTAGAAAAAATTTCATATATAGCAGATGCTCAATAAATATATGTATTTATAAATTTATTTATTTATTTATTTATTTATTTATTTATTTATAAATAAATAATATTCCAGCCAACAGGGACAGTACTTTGAAGTAATAAGAAACACTAAAAGAACCCAAATTTAATCAGGAAAAAAATTACTATAAATTTTCTGAGTATCAATCTCTCTTAAAACAAAAGTTAATGGTGAGAACAGTGTGTTAATAGTGTCCAGAGCTAATCTACATAATGACAAACCACCACTAATAATGACACAAAAACCTAAACAAAAGTATTGTTCATGATAACCTGCTGTCCCTGACACTAGCTCACCTGTACAATATAGCTACATTTGTAAATAACCCTACTTGTAAGTCAATCATTGTTGACTTCTGGCCTTTATCTCCTTAGGAAATAACACCTAGAGGACGGTAAGAAGAAGCACAGATACCAAAGTATAAACTGTCATAGCTAGAAGTACTTCAAAAATAATCTTTTATTTTATAGATGAGGGAAAAGAAGTCCAGAGAGAAATGACTTATCTAAGGTCACACAGCTAGATCTGGATCTGGGTCTCCTACTATCTAGAATCAAATCTCTACTGTGACTTCTCTAAGTAGTAAAAGGAGAAGAACAGTACCTTCCTCAGAACTGACATGAGAATTATATTAAATAATCCATGAAAAATATTTAACACAGTGCCTAGCACATAGTAAAGATATTAGTGACCTCTCCGTGCCAGACACACACATATGCTATAACCCATCGATATAAATCTTTCCTCTTTTCTCCTCCTCTGTCTATATACACACACAACTCACACCATTTAAATAAGCTTTTCTACTTATTTTAACTATCCTTTATAATGATGATTCTGGAACCACTCTAAGAATCTAAGGAACCCCAATAAAAATGCAAACTTCAGAAACAGGGACACAGGGACACTTATTTGCTGAACAAACAGATTCATAGCTGAGTATCTTTAGCTAGCATACTCCCCTGGCACATTTAAAATTGGGATTGTTTACCAAAAGTGCATTTACTGACTACCACTTCAGAATGAGGAGCAATGGCAGAGTTCCAGGCACACCTGCATTCATTTCAAACCATCTGGAAAATTCCTGACATCCTCATTTCCCCCAGTGTAAGTTTGATGGTCCCCATGCTGTTGTCTGCCCTCCAAAAGCTGATGAACAGGAAGTCACTTTTCAGAGGGGAGTTCTACTCTGAAAAAACTTTAGTAGAATCTCTACTGAATGCAGCATTTTGCTAGGAGATTCCTGAAGGCACAAATAAATTAAATGAAGAATGAAGGAATGACTAGCAGTAGAATTTGGGAGGGGGGTGGAACACACTGCCAACTGTTTCCTCAAATATCATTCTGTAGATAACTACATCTTCTGCCATTTTTTAAAGCTAATTCTGTTGGGGTTACCTTGAAGATATTGCTAGAAAGCTAAATATGCTCTCCACAGTCAGTGAAGTCTGTCCAGAAAACCATGGTGAGAGCAGATACCTGTCTTATACTTTAAGGTCAGACTGAATTCATGTTCCTATTTCCAGTCACTAATCACTAGTAGTCTGTCCTAAAAGACTGTCCTCCACATCTATCAAATGTAAGTGGTTTTCGTCTTGTATTTGCTCCTACGGTCTTAACAGACAATGGGAACTCAAATTCTGAGCAGGTCCCGCTGCTCCAGTGGCAGGGCAGAAGGAAAAAAGAAAATGAGGCTTGAGTCTAATTCCTCGTCCATCTCATGATCACATAAGCACTAAAGCCATCACTGGATCCTCCCAGACACCCCCAAAAGAGACCGCTGCTGCTGTTTTCCATAATTCTCTTTGGACTCAAGTCTTGCTATGTGATAAGTATCTAAGAGAAACAAAGGCAGATAATCAAGCCCACCAACCATATTCTACCTATGGATTAGCCTCCAATCATTAAGAACAGTTGCTGTTCAGAAATTTCTTTTAGAAGCATTCTTCACATGACAAAAAAAATACGATAAGATAGATGGTTTTGGTCATAATACATAAGAGATGTAGAGTCTCAAAGAACTGGGTTGGAATCCAAGTTCTATCACTTTCTAGTTGAGCATCCTTAAATAAATAACTTAATCTCCCTAAATTTCAGTTTCTTCATCTATAGCATGGAGATAATTACACTACTCCTTCACAGGACTGTTGCATTAAACAACATAATATAGTATTACAAAGTCTACCATTTACTTCATAATACTTCAGCAGAGACAGTGTGATATTAGTTATGTAACAGTGGGTTTCAGTTTTACTTCTACGGTCAGTCACTTGCCCTCATCAGGATACGTAGATGGGGGCAGGGAGCCAGAGTTATGCCAGAAAGGGTCATATTCTAGAAGTGATGGCCACAAGTGCTTCTGTTACCTATATCTCAGACACAGAACCATCTATACTTTGCTAATTAGCATAATAAATGTCAAAAATTGGCTTTCATTGATGAAAAATAGTGGTCTGTTAACTTGCATGATAAATATTAAAAATGGGCTATAACTGGTTAAAAAAATATTTTTTAAAGATTTTATTTATTTATTTGGCAAAGAGATAGAGATCACAAGTAGGCAGAGGGGCAGGCAGAAGGAGAGGGAAAAGCAGGCTCTCTGCCAAGCAGGGAGCCCAATGTGGGACTTAATTCCAGGACCCCAGGATCATGACCTGAGCCAAAGGCAGCGGCTTAACCCACTGAGCCACCCAGGTGCCCATGGTTAAAAAATAGTTTAGAGACACTCCCCCCTCTGCATGAACAGGGTATAAAAATCTAGAGAATCCTGTACCTTGTCCGTACCCTTAGAGAAAGACTTTAAAATTAATACCTAAAGAGTCCTATTCTAGCCATTGCTTAAAAATTTCTCTTGGTTGTCTAATGTCTAGTATAACACAAAAATACTGTTTGTAGAAGGGATGTCTCTAGAAACTGGAGGGCTCCTCCCTAAAAGTAACTAATGACTTCCAAAAATTGCCCAAATCAACTTTTGAAGAACTCTCGAATATAAAATAAAAAACTGACAATAACCAGGGAACGACTTAAAGAAGGAAGAGGCTGCTTTGTAGTAAGAGAACACTGTGTTATTCCAAATTGCCTACCCACCACCACCACCCCACTGATTGGCAGTAGCTGTGCAAATCTTATTCTCAAAACATAGGGTCTTAACCCATCCGGCATTTCCCCCTCAAGGACCAAAGCAAAAGCCATCCTTTGTTTTGCCCAATTGGAGTTCCCAGTGCTAGGGAAGTTTCCCAGGGAAAAGCACTCAAAAAGGCACAGGTACTGGCTATAGCTGTCTGGGAAAAGGAACAACACTTGGGACAAGATAAAGATCAAGAAGCCTGGAAAGGAAGAGATTCGAAAAGGAGCTACATATGGGAATCCAGGAAAGCACACACATGCCCTTTGTGGGATTGCTATTCAGAAGAAGGCTGAGAAGACCCTAAGCTTTAACCTCTGGCTAGGCTTTAGGCTCTGCACAAGTAGGAGATAAAGACTAAGACTTGTACATGGCTAAGCATTGAAGGAGTACCTCAACACAGAACCAATCTGCAAAGACCAGTAAAGTAGTCCTTTCTCTTTCTTCATCGTCTCTTCTTTTTATAAAATACTTTTAAGAATTTTTAAGTAATCTCTCCACCCAATGTGGGACTTGAACACATATTCCTAAGATCAAGAGTTGCATGTGCTACCAACTGAAGCAGCCAGGCACCTGGGAGCAGTATTTTTTTATATTATTGAAACTTAATATTAATTCAAACTTGATTAGTATAAAGTTAAGTTGTTAATTGTAATCTCCAGGGTAACCACTAAGGAAAAATAATTTAAAAACACAAAAAACTAAGAAGGGAATCAAAATCATACACTATAGGGCGCCTGGGTGGCTCAGTGGGTTAAATCCTCTGCCTTCGGCTCAGGTCATGATCTCAGCGTCCTGGGATCAAGGCCCGCATCGGGCTCTCTGCTCAGCAGGGAGCCTGCTTCCTCCTCTCCCTGTCTCTCTGCCTGCCTCTCTGCCTACTTGTAATCTCTCTCTCTGTGTCAAATAAATAAATAAAATCTTTAAAAAAATCATACACTATAAAAAATCAATTAATCATAAAAAAGGTAGTAATGGAGGAATCAAGGAACAAAAAAAGGTCTACCTGAACATCCAAAGAAGAAAAAAAAATGAAAAAATGGGCAGAGGATCCAAATAGATATTTTCCCAAAGAAGTTATACAAATGGCCAATGAGCACTCGAGAAGATGCTCAACATCGTTCAACATTAGGGAAATGCAATTAAAACTACAATGAGATACCACTTCATACCCATTAGGGTGGCTGTATGTCCAGAGACAGATGAATGGATAAAGAAAATGTGGCATATACACACACACACACACACACACACACACACACACATACACACACACAGTGGAAAAGAATTGAAAAGAATGAAATCTTAACATTTGCAACAATATGGATGCAACTAGAGGGTGTTGTGCTAAATGAAATTAGTCAATGAAAGACAAATACCATATGATTTCACCCATATGTGGAATTTAAGAAACAAAACTGATGAACATAGGGGAAGGGAAAAAAATAAAATAAGATAAAAACAGACAGAGAGGCAAACCGTAAGAGACTCTTAACTATGGAGAATAAGCTAAGGGTTGCTGGAGGGGTGGTGGATATTAAGGAGGCACTTGTAATGAGCACTGGGTATTGTACACAAGTGATGAACCACTAAATTCTACCCCTGAAACTAATAATACACTATATGTTAACTAACTTGAATTTGAATAAATTCTTGAAAGAAAGAGAAAATAGCAAGTGTTGGCAAAGACGTAGAGAAATAGGAACCCCCATATATCACTGGTGGGCATGTAAAATGTTGCAGTCCAGTGGAATGCCATTTGGTAGTTCCCCAAAAGTTAAAGAGAATTACCATCTGACCCCAAAATTCCACTCCTAGGTATATACCTGAAAGAACTGAAAACAGGTTCTCGATCAAATACGTGCACATGAATGTTCACAGAAGCACTATTCATAATAGTCAAATGTAGAAACAACTCAAATGCTCATCAATTAATAAAATATGTGGTATATCTATACAGTAGACTATTAGCCACAAAAAGGAATGATATATTGATCCATGCTGCAACATGGATGAACCTTGAAAACATCATACTAAGAAAAGAAGCCAGACACAAAACATCATATATTTTATGACACCATTCATATGAATCTTCCAGAATAGGTATATCCATAGAAAGTGTAAATAGATTAGTGGATTCCTGGGGCTGGAAGAGTGGTTAGGGAAGAAAATGAGTGGGGAATGACTGCTTCATGGGTATAGGGTTCTCTTTGAGAGTGATGAAATGTTCTGGAATTAGAGAGGGGTGATGCTTACACAATATTGTAAATGCACTAAGTTCCACCAAATTGTATACTTTAAAATGATTAATAGTTCATTTTATATGAACTTCACCTCAATAAAAATAATTTTTTAAAATTCTGCTTCCAAAATGTGGTTGTGCCTTCCTCCTGTGAGCCTTCTAGGCATGTTGTGGTCAAAACCTTTTATTTTATTTTTTTTTAAGATTTTATTTATTTATTTGGCAGAAAGAGAGATTACAAGTAAGCAGAGAGGCAGGCACGGAGAGAGAGGAGGAAGCAGGCTCCCTGCCGAGCAGAGAGCCCGATGCGGGCATCGATCCCAGGACCCTGAGATCATGACCTGAGCCGAAGGCAGAGGCTTTAACCCACTGAGCCACCCAGGCGCCCGGTCAAAACCTTTTAAATGACAGATTGCTTGGACATTATCAAGCTCACAGTACAGGTTGTATGAACTGTTTTGTCACTGCCATTAATGAATGTTCATTTAATAAATGTTGATGTGTATGACAAAATTTAGTCCAAGACTTGCTTTCATTGTAACTCCCTAGGGATATAGTGAAAAAGTAAATAACCCTTACCCATCTCAAATTCATACTTCTTTGCCAGCTACCATTATCTCCGAATAAATAAACATAAATAAAATCAAATTGATTAAGGCCAGTTTATAATACATGGTATGTGTTCAAAGAATGTTAATTGTTATTAATTTCAAAATGAATTATGGCTCATTAACATACACAAGAACAGTAGAAAGGGAAGGACTGATTAAGAGAATCTCCAAATAAATCACATATGTATCACCAGACAATGTAATGGAATACAACTTTCAGAAGCACACTACCATCACCACACATGCAAAACTACAAACATTGCCAGCAAAACGGTTGGGAGGCTCATCAAATACCTTTAGGCAATAATATAAGACTTATGCTTAATCATAAAAGCAAATCTACCAATTACCATTGGTTAAAGAATGATCTATTGAAACCAGATTGCATTTAAATTTCATTTAGAATAATACATCCTTACATTTGTGAAGGCTTTTCACTTTCCTAAGAATGCTCTCATAGCTAATCATCTTATTCTTTCCACACCAGTGTGACATAGGTAGAACAGGCATTATTCCTATTTTACAGATGAGGAAACTGAGGCACCATGCAAAGGAGTAACTTGGCTAAACGTACACACAGACTGAGGTCTTCTAATACTCTGCCCAAGGCTTTTTTCAAGTGAATTTCCAATTACATAGATTCAGGTTCAAATGTGTTCCAGGCAAGGAGAGTATCTCAATTGAGACAAAGAACCAAACAATTAAACAAAAGAAACCAAAACAGTGTGAAGCCACAGAGCAAAATACATGATACACTTTTGTCCATCCCCATTTGCAAAATCACCTTGCAACAACTTTGGTAGCATTCAGAGAGAACAGCCAAATAGAGATTCAAATGAGAAAATCATACCACCACCACTACACAATCACCCCACCCTACCGGAAGCCAAAGCCATTGGCCTTTACCAATGTGATGAACAGGCCACTGAATGCAAGCCCAAAGGTGCAGCAAGTCAGGCTTCTACCTTGCCCCAAGAGTCAAAGCAGTAGAAGCTGTAATGGAGATAACTTCTATCCAAGTAAGATCACCTGCAACTTTGCTCCAGAAATCAAGCATGGAAGCTCCTGACTGGAATGGAGTTAGCAAAAAGGAATAACTCTGGATGGATGTTCCATCTCTTTAAGCTGCAAACAGTTCCTCCCACCTCCTATAGTACTTTTAGCTTGTGCTACTTAAATACTTACAAAATTGGCAAGCACCTGTGCGATACTTTCTGTATTGGCTCAGTGTACAATAAAATTCAGAAGGGCACAAGACAGAAAAAATGGCAAGTACAGTGCCCACACTTAAAAGAGCCTTACTATCAAGTTGGGGAGAAAAGATATCTATATTCATGAAACAATCAGGCCAGAGTAAAGGGCATTAGAAAATAAAAGGCTAAGTTATGTAGTAAAAGAAGAGGCAACAGGAAAGGTCAGAAAAGAGGCAAGGAGAAAAGGAACTTTTTAAATCTTAATTAGTCCCCATATGAGTTAGAAACTAATATTATTCCCGCTTTACAGATGAGGAAACCAAAACTCAGGAAGGTCACAGGAAAAAAAAGAAAGAAAGAAAGATTATGTAAATTGCCCAGAAAAACAGGTGGTAAGTGGTGGAGTCAAGAGTTCAACAAAGATCTGTCTGAATCCAAGAGGATTGGGGTAAGCAGAGAACAAATAACCTCCTGGAGGAGCTAGGGCCTGAATCAGGCCTTAAAAGATGAGATGAGCTTAAAATTTTAAGGACCCTGAAAACAGGCAAAAATTTGGTAACCATCAAAAGGCATCGTGTTGATTCACATAATGTAGGCAGTATGTTAGGAACGTGAGTCTACGGTGATATCCACAATGACCTACAAGAGTGAAAGACTCGAGTCAGGAAACCAGCCATGAGATGCTACAGCCTAAACCAGAATACAAGGGGATATAGTGGAGTAGAATTAAAATAGCTCAGAAAAGAAAAAAAAAAACACCAGGGTGAGGTGACTTTAAAAATAGGGGTTAAAGTAGATGAATAAAAAAAGATCCCAAGAATTTGAGCCCGAAATACCCCGAGAATGCTGGTACCACGTGATGGAAATGTCATCAGGAAGGGAAGTAGGCTGAACACTTGGTTTGGAACAAACTGAGATTGAGGTGTGGACAAAAAAAAAAAAACAAATCCAAGTAGGGATGCCAGGAGACAGTTGAAGAAATAGGTCAGGAGCTCAGATGAGGTCAGAGCCAGAAGAGGCAGTCTCCACATAGAAGTGCTAGTTGAAATCACCCTTGTTGATCAGTTACTATGGCAGGCATTGTGATTTCCCTACCAAAAAGCTATTCCTCATTTCTTCCTTCCTTACAGAATCCTATTTTTTTTTCCTAGAGCAGACACTCATGTGCTGAAGGGAGGCAGGAGCTCTCCTGCTCCAGAGGGAAAAATCAGAAGGACTGTTCTAGGCCAGTGGTTCTCACCCTTGGTTGCATAGAGGAATCAACTGGGGAAATTTAAAGACATTGAGGCCTGGGTCCCACAGTCAGAGATTCTGACTTAATTGCTCCAGGATATTCCTGGGCACGGACTTTTTTTTAAAGCCTTCCAGGTGATTCTCAGTTGCAGCCAAAATTGAGATCCTCTGGTCTAAGCCAATCATGGTAGTTTGTTTTTTTTTTTAAGATTTTATTTATTTATTTCACAGTGGGAGAGAGATCACAAGGAGGCAGAGAGTCAGGCAGAGAGAGAGGGGGAAGCAGGCTCTCTGCTGAGCAGGGAGACCGACGCGGGCCTCGATCCCAGGACCCTGAGATCATGACCTGAGCCGAAAGCAGAGGCCTTAACCCACTGAGCCACCCAGGCGCCCATCAATCATGGTAGTTTCATTCCCCTCCTCAGTAATTGATTTAGGTAGTCTTAAACTGTTGGGTCCTGAAGGGAAGTTGGGAAGGGGCATGGAAAGTAGGGTTTTCTTATTCATAAATGCACTGCAGGAAGCCAATTTGCAGTTCTAAAAGTAATATGCTAAAGATAGCAGGTGAAGAGACAGAAAACACCTGGGTTCTTAGTTCCCTTCTTGAGCCACCGAACTGACCAATTCTGGATCCCCCTACCTTTAGATACCTTGTTATAAGAAATAATATTTGTCCTTATTGTTTAAATCATCTTGAGTTTTCTGTTACTTGCAGCTGAAAGCATCCCAATTGGAAACACATATAGATATCTCTGCCGTGGATTTCCATAAAAAGATTTCATATACACTTCAGATATGAAGTATTCATTAATTTCATTCATTGATTTCCTTTTTCCCTCCCTAGTTTTTGAGTTCCCAGAAGACAAGGACTGTGTCTAATACATTTCTGTATCCCCAGAGCACAATATAAGTCTTCAAACAAGGGGGGCCCCTAGGTGACTCAGTTGGTTAAGCCTCTGCCTTCGTCTTGGGTCATAATCTCAGGGTCTTGGGATCAAGTCCTGCATCAGGCTCCTTGCTCAGCTGGAGTTTCCTTCTCCCTCTCACTCTCCCTCTGTGCACTCTCTCTCTCTCCCTCTCCCCCCCCCTTTCTCTAGTAAATAAATAAAATCTTTTAAAAAATAAGTTTCCAAACATGAATAATTTTTAAACATTTAAAAAAATGTATGATGGATAAATGTAAGAGTACATAAAGAAAAGGAGAGTGTCAATGACTGACTCTTCAAGAGAATCTACAGTTAGGATGAAGAAAAAAGGAAACCAGGAAATACAAGAGAGATGTGGTCAAAGGGATAGAAGAAAAACTAGCATAAGCCTGGGTCACAGAAGCTGAACTTTTGAAACATTTAATAAGTTAAGGTAGTCAGTGTCAGTGGGAACAAGAAAAAAAAATGGGAGTGAAGAAAAGGCTACTGAGATTTGGTGAGAAAAAGATACCTGGGAACCTTTGCTATGTATTTTCCCAAGCAGACCCAAGCCCTCAGGAGAAATTATTTCTCAACAATCTAAGTTATTCATCCTCTGCAATGGAATCTCTGGCATAATCAGGTGCTTAAGCCGAAATTACTATTCTTAGTCAAAGCAGCATTAATGGAATCTTAATAACTCTGTCTTCAGTTTGGTTTCTGGTGATGTCATCGGCTTTGGGGACCCCCTTATCCAACAGAAACTAGTTCAAAGTCAAGAGTTATTACCATCATCCATGAAACAAGGTTAAAATATCCTTAGAGAAAGAAGATACCAAGTTTTCTCTGCAGGAAAGTGAAGAACTTTGGGTGTCAATTTCTTCAAACACAGCATAGCACCTGTCACAAATACATTGGGTGCTTTGAAAAGGTCAACTGCTTGCAGCCTTACTTTCCTGCTCTCTAATCAACAGGGGGTTTCCCAGGGTGGCAACACTCTCATTTAAGATACTATGGAGTCCTAATTTCCATTTCAAATGATAGGTTATCTCTACTTTTGATTAAACAAGTAACTGTAACCCATTAACATGGACTTCTGCATGATTTTGGTGTCTGAGAATGATGTTTCTGGGAAGGAGTCTGGGGGAAAGTCCCCTTCTTCACTCCACAAACCCTTTCTCTTCTTCCAACTGGGAGCTTTTGCCACTGCCCAAGTAGAAAACAACAGATCTTGTAGGTAATAAGGACCCTCTGAGAACTCTGTGAGGTCTATAGGAGCCCATTCTAACCTCTAAAAATAAGCTGAGAAAGGTCAGGAGCTCCCAAAACCCACTGAAGTTTGACCTCAGCATAGTCTCAGAATAATATGGTTGTATACACATGTTTAATACCACAGTCCAATGTTTCCCATTGTACCCTGCGATAGATAAAACAATGACAACCCCCCCAAAGATGTCCACATGCTAATCCCCAAAAATCTAAGGGACACGTTATATCACATAGCCAAGAGGACTCTGCGGATGTGATTAAGTTAAATATCCTGAGATGAAAAGATTACCCTGGATCAGCTGGGTGGGTCCAGAGTAATCACAGGAGTCCTTGTAAGAGTGAAGCAGGAGCATCAAAGTCAGAAGGGGTGAGAACAGTAATGGGGAGAAGGGGAAGATGAGGGGTTTAAAGATACCAGCTACTGGCTTAGAAGGTGAAGGAGGAATACAGACGGCCTCTAGAAGCTAAAAAACAAAAAAGGCAAGGAGACAGATCCTCCCCTGGAGGAGGAACAAGGCCCTGCTGACGCTTCGATTTTAGGACTTCGGAACTATGAAACTATAACACATTTGGGTTGTTTTGAGCCACTGAATTTATGCTAATTTGCTACAGCAACAATAGGAAACAAATACACTTACCATTATGACTTCTTCTGAATATACAAGTAAGTAATCAGATAAATTTACAGTCTCTAGCCTTCTTTTGGAAATTCACGGGGCACATTGCTTAGTTCACTAAAGGCTCTGAGAAGTCCTATGGAAAAGAAACCTATTTAAGTTTAACTCAGTGCTGAAAAAATGTTTAGCTGCAACCATCAATTATCACACTGCAGAACAATGTTCCTTTCTCACCAGTTTGAGGTAACCCTGCTGATAACTGATTGCATGGTGACTTGACTGAAGCTGAAGATAGATGTGTTAACCAAAGAAGAGGCTAGTGTTGAGATCTAGACAGCAATGAGTCAAAGAACAAGAAACTCTCACTATCTTGCTCAGGTGGCCCAGGAAAGCTCATTCTCATGTACAAATATGAGTATTTAGTCCGTGCTTTCTGATCTATCTCTAGCGTGGGGCTATCATAGGTGGATGGCAGATGCCATTAATATAATCCCAGAATGGAATGAATAAATCATGGAACTAAAATGCGGAGTATAGGGAATAGACAATGGTATTGTAACAGTGTAGTATGGTGACAGATGGGAGCTCTGCTTGTGGTGAGCACAGCATAGCATATAGAGATTGAATCACTGTTGTACACCTGAAGCTAATGTAATAATGTCCACTATGCTAAAAAAATTATTTTAAAAAATAATCCAAGGAGTTCCCCTAGTTCTCATTCCTTGCTCCCCCAAACAACCTTCTTCTATTATTAACTTTCCCTTTTGAGTCTGGCCTTACCAGCTGACATGTCAACTCCAGTCTGATGAACAATTCTCTGTACCCCTGGAAAATGAATAAAATGGAACTCTGGCTTTGTATCTCGATCCCTTAAGATTTAGATTTAGTTAGCATGAGTCCATCTCCATGAGATAACTGACCTCTAAGTATCTCTGACCAAACTGTCTCTGGGCCTAACTAGTAGCTGACTAAATTGCCAGATAGGCAAACCTTCTTACTGACACCTCTACCCTGCCTCATTCCTCCTGTTGCCACATCCTCTCAGAGGCAATTTCCTTCTCTTAACAGCTCTGTCACCATGCCTAGGAAAAGGTCACTGAAATCGTGTTCAGTTGACTGAGCAGTTGACTACAGGAGGAGGTCAAGCAGTATTGCACAGGAGCAGAAAAGGGCTACCTGGGCAGATAACAGGGGACAACCTGGAACAAATGCAAAGATCCTCCCTTTAGACCGATGCAATGAATATAAATGTAGCTTCCACATCCATTACCCACACTGATAGAGGGAGGAGGTCAGAGCAGTTAGCACCATGCTCCAGTTGTTATCACTTGGTAGAAGCCAGGTGGAATGAGGAGTTAAGGTTTTGCAGACAGCTATTGTCTTCCCAATGCTTCATTTCTAGGACTTTTCCCTTTCCTTCCTCTGTCTACCTTGTATCAGTGAGAATTCCATGTTTCTGCAATGGGACTTGCTGCCCTCTGTCCATGGTTTTGTAAATCCTTCTTTTATGAGTTACATTTGGTTAGCAAAAGTTGATCCCCAGACTGAGTTCAGGAGTGGACACCTAACCCAAACTGAGCTGATAAATTTCCTCAAATAGGATTTATTTAATTAAGAGAGAAATCAGTTTCACTCTCTGGACAGTCAGTTTCATCACACATGAATCTTGGGTGGTATTAGACACCATGTTTTCCTCCATATGGTCTAGAAAGAGAAAGCTGATCTAATGGAAGAAAGAAGAATGAAACAGAGATACAAAGAGATACAGGCACAAGTGGTAGAGAATCCAGGTAGGACTTATCCCAGGGTCCCAGTTCATCTTTGAAGATCACTTACCTTCAGGAACCTGGGTTTTGTGAGACACCCCTGAATCCATACTAAAAAAAACCTCCTTTTTGTTTAATCTGTAAAATTGGGATAATATCTCTACCTTCTATGGTTGAACTAAAGGAGTTTGTAAAGGGGCACCTGGGTGGCTCAGTCGGTTGATGATCTGCCTTCGGCTCCTGGGGTTGAGCCCTGCACCGGGTTCCCTGCTCAGGGGGGATCTGCCTCTGCCCCTGCCCCTCCCTTCCACTCATGCTCTCTCTCTCTCACTCTCTTTCTCTGTCGAATAAATGTTTTAAAAAGAGTCTATAAAAATTTGTAAATTTAGACAGCCTTTAGAACACTACTTGGCATATAGTAAGTAGTACATAAAGATTAAAAAGTTTTTTGTCACTCGCAACCAAGAATGCCCTAATTAGTAATTGGGGGGTACAAAGGGCACCCCCAGGATCAATGGGAAAGAAGGTTGTGGTCAAATAACAGTGAGACCATGAGAGAAAAGGGGGGAGGCAGCGCCATATATATGTACATCCCACTTTGCCAACTCAAAATACAAATTTGAATTGCTGTTACTGTTTAAATATCCATGACTGAGTTTTTATATGCCTGTATTGACAGGAAATTCAGCCTCTATCTTGAGGTTCCTTAGAATACAGGGTATCTGGGGCACCTGTGTGGCTCAGTCAGTTAAGCATCTGATTCTTGATTTCAGCTCAGGTCATGATGAGGGTCATGAGATGGAACCCTGAGTTGGGCTCCATGTTCAACATGGAGTCTGCTCGTCCCTGTCCCTCTGATCATCCCCCGACTTGTGCTCTCCCTCTCTCCCTCTCTCAAATAAATAATAAAATCTTAAAAAAGAATACAGGGTATCAGGTATATTCCCTGAGATCACTATACAGCCTTCACCGCTGGGCTGCATTATGTCCCACAAGCACGATGGAACATACTTGCCCCAGACAGATGTTTCAAGATAAAATAGACCCAGTCTCTTCCAGCTCTTCCAGGCACAATGGGTCCTTCCTTGTAGCTTAGAGTTGCCCCCAAGAGGGGCTGTGTTGAGGCAGATTCTGTATCAGCGGCTTCAAAGCAGCATCTCCTAACCCCCTACACCCCAGGCCTCCAGTGCCCAAGCCAGCCACCTGGTCCTGTCTCCTACCCTCATAGTGCTTTTTATCTCAGGAGTTGTCTTGCCCTTTCCCAATCTCTAGAATGGACCAGGACCACGCTACTCCAACCCAACATGTTACAATAACTTTGGGCCTCTAATAGAAGGGGTCAGGATCTCAGTCTCAAAGACAAGTCCTGGTACTCCTTATGCAAATTCCCCTCATTCCCTCCTGACAGCTGTCAGTCCTGTCACTGGGCATAGACGGCTTTATATTTTCGTAACTAAAGGGCCGTTTTCATGACTAGCCCAGAAGAAAGGAAGAAAGCCTCAAAGGAAATCAACTTCTTCACTAAAAACTGCTAGTAACTCCCAAACAGTAGCTTCCCTGCTTAAGAAATAAGCGGAGTCCTTCTTCCCTGGGAACCACAACACAGATTTGCCACCCCTTGTCAGAGAATGGAAAGACAGTGGCACCTGGAAGGGAGGAAGGCCGAGTAGGTCAAGTTGATGGAAGTGCAAACGAGGCTAGAAGCAACAAATCCACACCACAATTTTGCTTATGATTAACCTAAGGCAGGCAAGAGGGATTATTACTTCTAGGAATTTCACCCTAGCAAGCTGAGAGCCTCTCATATGAATACAAGGTCCTTGAAGGAGCACCAGAAGGGAGCCCACAGACCCCACTGCAAGAGGTCAGGGAAGCTTCGGGCCTGCTTTTTATCAACCTGGCAACAAGAGCTTCATTCCCATTGGATCTATTTATTGAGGTTGACCCAGAGCAGTGGGTCTCAATGTGTGGTCCCCAGACCGGCAGCAGCATCACCTGCTGAATTTTCAGGCACCTCCCCAGACTTGCTGAATCAGAAACTCTGGGGTTGGGGACCAGCCATCTGTGTCTTCATCACCTCCAGGCGATCCTGATACAGGCTCAAATGTGATTACCACTGGCCTAGATCTATTTTAATCAACAAGCTTTGTGCTTTGTGCTGGGGTGGGGTTGCCAGATAAGACACAGAACGCCGAGTTAAATTTCAATTTCAGATAAACAACACTAATTTTAATATAAGCATGCACCAAATATTGCATGCGCTATATTATTCATTTTTTATGTATTTGTAAAAGCATTTGTTGTGTATCTGGAATTCAAATTAACTAGGCAAAAAAGAAAAAATTAACTGGGAATCCCTTTTTTATTTGCTAAATCTGGCGACTCTAGGTGGGGGAGGAGATCCCAGAGAGGATGATGGCGGCGCTATCTTAGCACTTAAAGGGGGCAGAATTTGCTACCCCATACTATGCCTCTTTGGCATAAGGATTCTTTTAGGCTAATTATTTCCAAGAAATACAGACGCAAGGAAAGCTCTGAAAATTGATATGTTCCCCTTTTGTAAGAGTCATTTACATTTATAAGAGAAATCTCCATTTGTAAGGGTGTCTCCTTCTCAGTATAGAAGAGAAGGAGGACTCTAAACCTCTAGAAATTTATCAGTGGAGGGGGCAAGGACATAGGCCTGCATAACAACCACACTCTGGTTACTATGCTTTTCCAATAGCCTCGCATTAACTGGCTGCCTCCACCCCCAACACCTTTTCTCTTTTGCCAAAGATGATATTTAAGGTGCTGGCCTGAGCCATTGCTGGGAGTTACTCAGTTTTCCTGGGCCTCTCCCACGCATACAGAAAGTATACATGCTATGAAATGTGTTTTTCTCCTGTTAATCTGTCTTTTTATTATAGGGAGTCTCAGTCAAGAATCTAGAAGGGTAGAGGAAAGATAATTTTTCCCAGATCACTCAGGTGTGCAAAGCTTTGACATAGAGAACAATCAAAAAGAGTATGTACTTAAGAGTGTAAAACTTAGATCTCAGGGGAGTTCGAAGCAAAAGCAGAGCACTAGGAGTGGGGTGGGGGGCTTGTAGGATAAACCAGAAAAGAATGTAGGAATCAGATTTGAGTTCACAGTTTAGACTCCAGGGGTCCTAGCTGCTGCCATTTCTGGCAATGAGACTTGGTTGTTTTGCTTTCTTCTCTCTCTGACCAAACTCCTGCCTTGTAGCCGTAAGTCACATTTGTGTGAATTAGATAGAGGTGCTCTTTCCTTGGGTGACCTGGGTGCAGAGCTTGGAACATGGATCCCGGGCTGTAATTCAGCCCCCACTGGCCCTCTCAGCTAGGCACAAGCTGTACAATGCTTTGTGGCCGCTCTGAGCCTACTGCCCCGTGACAGGTCTGCCTATCTGTGGGCTAACTTGGGCCTCTTCCAATTGCTTACACTTGTCTGCTTTGTTTCAGGGTCCTGGCCATCAGTGAGGGGGGCCCCTACCCCCCACCACCCAAGGCTCGGTTTTCTAAAGCCATGTTTGTCAAAAGCATCCGTGTGCAAATTCCTTTGTTCATAATGGTGGCATTCAAGTTGAATTGTGCATGAAATTGTCTTGCTAAAGAAGCAGCTTGCTTTATATAAGAGGGGGCAAGAGAAATTGAAGGATCTGATTAGTTAATAAGAATTCTGAGTAGTCAAATTCCAAATTAGCATAAAACAATTTCTTGTTCAGAGCACGTGCAGCACCAGAGTAAAAGAATTCTTCCTCTTTTTTGTTAAAGCGTTTTGTTCTAAAATAGTATAATCACAATAAGACATTCCAGTGTGTGAATTATAGTATATTAAGTCATGACTAATTGCAGTGATTTGCATTCTGGGTTTTTTAACATCTGTGTGGTAATTATCCTAATCCAATTTGTTATGCAGAATACAATCAATGTTATGTATGTTAGTGTTTAGAGCCCCTGACACAATTTCCTGTAATAAAACAGAATGAAATACAAAGGTAGCTCAGGTGGAAAGACAGACACATCTTTTATAGATATCAAGCTCCCTTTCTTGATCTCCCAAATTAGCTGGGGCTGGGGGCCAGTGGATCAAACAAATTTAATTAGCATTTTAAAAGGAGGCCCAAGAAAAGAGAGAAAGAAAGAGCAGCGCGCAGGAGCGTGCTGAGCTCCTGAGAAAGAGCGAGAGCAGGCTGTATTAAACCTTCAGGAAGACTTTTTTCTAACAGGCTGTGGCTTTCACAAGCTGCCAGAAATAATGTCCTGACCTCACCTGATAATGAGGCAATGGGACCGTGTTCTGCTGACACAGTGCTATTTCAGTAAGGGTTGCATCTTACCTGAGGGTCCGGGCTTAGCTTTAAACCTTTCATTTTTCTGTCCTTTTAGGAAAAAGATAGGACCCTGCCTAGTATCTCCCAAAAAGTCCTAGGAATCTGGGGCATAGACAAAGTATCTGAGCCGTTTTTAGGCACAGGCAAAGAAAGCAGCTCTGTCTGTGTAATTTGCAGGGATACTAGACGGCCTTACCCCCCCCCCCGCCAACACCTCCACATACACACACATGCATATGCACGCACATTTGCTGCCCTCCCGCCCCCACCCCTGGACCCTCACCTCCACGCCCCCCCATATCCAAATCTCCTACTTTGGGGACATCCAGTCCTTTAAGTTCCGGATTTGTCGTCTTTTAAAAACACCAGTCTGCTTCATCAAAAATATAAACCTTAGAAAGTGGTATCTAACCAGCCTCTTTCAGAAGGATGAAAGTAGAGAGCAGGGTACCAGGTGTCTGAGGGGCAACAGAAGCCCTGGCTCAGTCGGTGGAACATGCTACTTTTGATCTCGGGGTTGTAAATTCAAGGCCCATGTCGGGGGTAGAGTTTACTTAAATTTTGGGGGTGCCTGACTGGCTCAGTCAGTAGAGCATGTGACTTTTTTTTTTAAGATTTTATTTATTTGACAGAGAGAGACAGCAAGAGAGGGAACACAAGCAGGGGGAGTGGGAGAGGGAGAAAGAAGGAGGCTCCCTCCACCGAGCAGGGAGCCCGGTGCAGAGCTTGATCCCTGAGCTGAAGGCAGAAGCTTAAGGACTGAGCCACCCAGGTGCCTGGCATGTGACTCTTGATCTCAGGGTCCTGAGTTCAAGTCCCAGCCAATTAAGCCTGAAAAAGATTCCCTCTTCCACTGAAATTTAGTCAGGCTCTTCTAAGCTCTCATTTCAACTAGGCCCTGACCTTGGCCTGTCTTTAGCAAGGGATCCTGCCAAGTCAGTTTAGCAAATCGCCCTGTCCCCGAAAGAGACACCAGATCACACTTAATATCTGATCAAGTTCCCCATCCACCCAGCCCTGATTTTTTTAAAGATTCTTTTTTTTTGAGGGAGAGAGAGAGACAGAGACAGAGAACAAGTTGGGTGAGGAGCAGAGGGAGAAGCGGACTCCCTGCTGAGTGGGGAGCCCAGGCTCCACATGGGGCTCATCCCAGGCAGCCCCTTAACCACCGAGCCACCCAGGCAGCCCCAGCCCTGATTCCTAAATCCTTGGCTTGCCTTTAGCAAAAATCCTGGCATGCCAGCTTACCAAGAATTCCCTCACCCTTGATGTCTGTCTTAGTCAGCTTGGGCTGCTATAACAAACTACCGTAGATAGAATGGCTTCAACAACATTAATTTCCTACAGTTTTGGAAGCTGGCACATCCAACATCAAGAAGTTGGCAGGTTCAGTCCCTGGTGAGACTCCTCATCCTGGCTGGCTGCTAGCCACCTTCCCACTGAGTCATCACGTAGGGGAGAAGGGGAGGGAGAGAATCCTGGGTGCTCTTCCTCTTTTTATAGGAACACGAATCCCATCAAGGGCTCACCCTCATGACAGTCATCTAAATAATCACCTCCCAAAAGCCCCATCTCCAAATATCAACATAGGAAAGGGGGAGCAGATTCAAACATCCACTCAAACAACATCTAATCCAATTCCTCTAATTTTGCATCCACAGACCCCCTCACTCTGCTCATTGGCTAATAATCCCCACTTGTCATTGTTATGTTAGGAGTTGAGTTCAGTCTTTGTCTCGCTAGCCTATTGCAATAGTCTTTACCATTTTTAACAGGTGTCAGAATAATTTTTCTTTAACAGGCCCTTAAGGGAAAAAACTCCCTCCACCGGACACCAGGGCTCCATTTAGCCAACTACTCTCTAGTTAGTCAAGACCTGCTTCAGCCCATTAAACAGGACCCCAGTGGCTCCAAGCAGATGCCTAATACAGAAGCAGGAAAGACTCTGCTAAGAATTGGCAGTTCTTGATGGGAATTTGTTGGCAGTACCTGTGAACAAAGGTGTGAAATCCCCATCATTCAAACAAGAATTTACTGAGCATTTACTCTAGGTCTTGCCCTATGCTAGGAACTGGGGAATAAGACTAGGCCCCTTTGCTCTCAAAGCTCATACAAAAGTAGAGAAGGCAGACAGGTAAACAGACAATTACAACACACTTGAAGGCTGTGACCAGCTTATCGTAACCATTTGCTGGAAGGTGAGAAGCCAACAATTACAATTAATTGGCAAAGAGTCTTCCTTGGATCACGTTACCGAAGTGATCCCTTCACCTTGTTTACCTCGGCAGAACTGCTCCTGTCTCCTGCTTGTCCAACAACATCCCAGAGCAAATCTTTTTTCCAAGAGTTGTCTTCTAACCCCCAGCACACTGACCCTTTCATGGCTAACCTCTGTCAACAAGATAAAGCCCAAACTTGTTAACCTACCATTTCAAGCACTCTGTGGTCCTTGAAGGATGGCTTCACCCCCATGAGCACTGTCAGTCAGCAAGGTATGCTGGACATTATCTTGTAAAGTTACAAGACAGGGTAGTGCAGAACATTCCCTTGATTCCTGTGTCCACACTGTCATCACTAGACCTTGGCCAGTGGCAACAAATAATAATGCTGGAGGGGCAGCGTTCTGACTCCAGGAAAACGAGAAGGACCGAGCTCAGAAGGGGGAGAGCTGAAGAACAAACGTGAGGCAGAAGAGAGCCCATGAAGCACATCATGCCAGCTGCGACGCCTGCCCTTCCCAGAAACCAAACTTCTCTGCCATCTCCCAAAAGCCCAACAAAAGAGACAGCAGGGTGAGCTACTAGAAGCTTCAAGAAGCAGAAGGGTAGCCAGATATGTGGGATTTCAGTCAGGTGCCACTGAAACAGTACCTTGCGAAGAAACCTCGGGGCTTCTCTCAGCCTCCATCTTCTCACCATTAAAATGGAGATGATACTGCCTTTCCTCCCTCCTCAGAGACAACTGGAGAAACCAAAGAAACCAAAATGCTCTGTAAACTGTAGGCGGCCATTCTGGTATAAGGGCTTGTTATTACTATCTGATGGGCCCTGCAGGACATGTTGAAAAGGTTTTATAGCACTACAGATGAGAGCAACAGGTTGCTTCCAGAAATAGGAACAAGGAGAGAGGACAACCCTGACTCAGACAAGGGCTCTCCAAGTCACCTCTCACCCAGTGCCTGGATGCTCGCTGGGATAAAAAACCTCTGCCACCACCTTCCTCCACCCCCTGTCAATATGGCAGCAAAGCACCTGCTGTATTGATCACAGATGCCAAGACCTAACCACACATAATCACTCAGTGGCCTCCCCTTTCTTTCTAAAAGCTTATCAGTATTATTCGTGAAACCCTGGCCCTGGCGTGCCCTGAGAAATATCCATTTATGGGAGGCAACGTGCCAATGAAGAGTCTTTGCAAACCTCCCTTCTTTCCTGAATCTGAACCTACAGAAAGGGCCACAGGCTAAAGAGAGGAGTAAGTGAAGTTTGTCTGGTGCGTCTGCACCTTTTCAACAAACTACTCCCCACCCATCAAAATAACCCCACCCACACTCATCTGGGGAGCCCCTGGGGGGAGAATGGGCAACATTGCTCTTGATGTGACATATGGGCCAACAAGTAAACAGCACACGCACTCTGAAGGGGAGGAGGCATCACGGACTCCCTGCAAGTTCCAGGAGAAAATTTATTTTAGGTGTGCCAGGGCATAGAGCCTTGTCAATTTCCCTATAGACAGCCATCTGCTAGTAAGGAGGACCCTACTTTGTTAGGCCTTTGAAAACCCACAAAAGTCTCCTTTGGTAATCACTGTCAATCACTTGGCAGCTGGCCACAGCTCTGGGGGATTTTGTGGGAATGTCTATAAATCAGTATAGCAGAGAACTGCTGCAGAGTTCTAGTCTATGGCTCTTATTTGGAAGATCCTTTATTTAATTTTTCTCGTCCTATAAACAACATATCAGACTGATATGGTAAGGGCCAAGGTCTGGAGACAGAAGTAGCAAGGGGCTAAAAGCCAAATACCCCCTTGGCATCTTTTCTTTCCCCACCATGACTTGGGGCTTCCAGAAGCAGTCGGCCGGCCTAACACAAAGCCCTGAACAGAGTCTGCAGCTTTTTGAAAATTAAAGCATCTGTAAGAGCCCAAGGTCGGGTGGGACTGGGGGAGGCGGGGGGGGGGGCGTTGGCTAGCAGAAGAGGCTTAGTTCAGAGTTTAAAGCTATGTTTAGAAATGGCTGAAAATGCTCTCCTGTTCACAAATCAGGCTAAAAGGGGGAATGGACAGAAAATTAGAGACAAAGATAAATGGAGACGAACACAGGAACACAGGGAGATGTACTCAGATTGTCCTCTGAGAAGGCCATACCACCTCAATGCCTTTTAGCCAATTAAATGCACAGACTCTAACCCAGTGCTATACAACATAGCCCTCTGTGGGAATGGAAATGGTCTATAAATGCACCATCCCATATGGTAGCCACTAGCCACACATGGCTATTAAGCCCTTGAAATGTGGCTGGTATGACTGAGAAACTGAATTTTTAATTTTCTGTAGTTTTAATTCACTTAAATTTAAATAGCCACATGTGGGATTCCAGTCCGGATTTCAGCTAATGGACCAGCCCAGGCCTTAGAGTTACCACACTCTCTGGGTTCAAATCCTAGCTCTGCCTCTTGTTGGCTGGGAGACTGGAAAATTACTTAACCTCCCCGTAGCTCAGTTTATTCATCTGTGAAATGGGAATATTAAGGGTTCTCACAGAATTGTTGTGAGGATTATATGAGGGAATGTGTGGAAAGTGATTAGAGAGTGTCTAGTGTATGATAAGGGCTATAATATTTTTCCAGTTGGAGACACTCCATAGAACAGTCTCTCAGCCACTGTAAGACTGGCTGGAGAGAGACCCTTTACTGCTACAGAGCTAGCAAGTGAATGTCTTGCCCTCTTCCTAAACCATAATTTATAAGAGCTGCAATTCAAATCATTGCCCTCTTTGTGAAGAGCCGAGAACAGTGTGTATGCAGTCAGGTGCAAGAGACAGTGCTCAACCCTAGTCACTGTCTGGATCTAGTTCCTCATCACAGACACACAGAATACTCCTTGCCGGTCCAAGCACATCCAATTACAGATACGTGAGAACTTTGGCAGATGTCACCATCCTCAGCAGTGGGAGAGAGAGGATGGGATAGCCATGGAGACCTGAATTTGAATCTCAGCCTCGCCATTAACTTACAGGGTGACATTAGGTCAAGAACTTACCTTCTGTGAGCCTCAATTTCTCTATCTATAAAATAGGGGTATATTAATTCCTATCTTCCAAGATTGGTGGGATGATTGAAGAAAATAATATAAACAAAGCACTAGATTAGCCAAAACACAGATCTGCTAGATTTGATGAGCACAGTGCCTGGTAGCTGCTATTTTTATCCATACCTGGATACTGAATGAGAACCAATCCAAAGTAAATAGGTGAGTGAAGTTATTCCACAATCCATCATCAACAACTCTCTGAGCTCAGCTGGAGATAAGGAAGTCTACTTCCTATTGTCTTCCTATTGCCCAGAGAAGTGGACATCAGTTGTAAAGCCTGGGCTAAAACCCAGTCCTACTGCCTCCTAGCCCCAGGCCAGGCAGTACCACAGAGTCCCTTCAGAGGGTCAGCTGACTGCTAATTTCTGATGGTGTTAGAGAGTGTTTTTTTCATCAATCACTCTCAGTGTAGGAAACAGCGGTATAAGTTACTTCATTAGAAGCACTCACACATTACTGGATACATTTACATATTAAGCAGGCAACTGAGACTCTAATCTTTCTATTTTATGTACAGCTGTAATCATTACTCAGCATCGGAATGCTTGTTAAATACCCAGGGTACTACAGAGAGCTCTCAAACCTTTGCTAAGTACAGGTGACGGTTTGTAAGTGCTCCCATTCACAAGCTGGATGCACTGTCCCCTGAGCAGCCCTTGCACCCTGGTGACCATGGGTGCAGGTGCCCCTCGAGTTCATTCAAATCACCTTAAGCACAGACAGAGAGATATGACTACAGGTCTCTTGGATCCCTGACGTTTAGTGTGTCTGATTAGGTAACTAGCACATACAGGGAGCGGGTCCCTGTTGTTTTGTGCATGGTGTCATTGGTTTGGAAGTGAAGCAGAGAAGGGAGACAGAAAATTTCCGAGCTCTAAGCAGCAGAGACTATTTGTGAGTCCAGCGCCATCTGCAGTTAACAGTAGTGTGGCTTAGCAGAGCAGAGGAAGGCAAAGTGAATGCCTCAGAGAAATTGGCCCTTCGTATAACATTGTTGCCTCAGACCAACTCTAAATTCAGCCTCTCTACTTGAAAAATAACTGCAATTCAAAATTCAATAAATACTAAACTAGACAAAGACATTATAAGAAAACTACAGCCCAATATCCCTCATAAACATAGACAAAACAATCCTCAACAAAATATCAGCAAATGGAGTTCAGCAACATGTAAAAAGGATAATACCTCATGACTAAGAAAGGTTTATCCCAGGAATGCAAGAGTAGTTAAACATTTGAAAATCAATCAGTATAATTTATCATACCAAGAGGATGAAAAATAAAAACCATATAACTATACCAATTTATGCAGAAAAGGCATTTAGCAAAATGCAGATCCACTCATGATAGAAACTTTCAGGAAACCAGAAAGAGAAGGGAACATCCTCAACCTGATAAATGGCATCTACAAAAACCCTACACCTGACATCACACTTAATGGTAAAAGACTGAACACTTTCCTCCTAACATCAGAAACAGGACAAAGATATCTGCTCTTGCCACTTCTATTCAACACTGCATTGGAGGTTCTAGCTAGGGCAGTTAAGCAAGAATAAAGAAATAAAAGACACAAAGATTGAAAAGAAAAAATAAGGCCACATTTATTTACAGACATCATGATCATCTACCTAAAGAATCCCACAGAGTATACCAAAAACTTATTAGAACACATAAGAGTATAGCAATAGTATAAGTCACAGGGTCAATATATAAAAATCAACTGTATATCAGTTGAAAAGATTTATTTATCTGAGAGACAAAGAGAAAGTGTGCATGTGAGCCAGAAGATGGGCAGAGGGAAAGGGAGAGAGAATCTCTAGCAGACTCCCTCCTGAGTGCAGAGCCCAACACGGGGCTTGATCTCAGGACCCCAAGTTCATGACCTGAGTCAAAATCAAGAGTCAGACACTTGGGCACCTGCATGGCTCAGTGGGTTAAGCTTCTGCCTTCGGCTCAGGTCATGATCTCAGGGTCCTGGGATTGAGTCCTGCATCGGGCTCCCTGCTCAGCAGGGAGCCTGCTTCCCCCTCTCTCTGCCTGTCTACTTGTGATCTCTCTCTGTCAAATAAATAAATAAAATCTTTAAAAAAAAAGATTCAGACACTTAACCAATTGAACCACCCAGGCACCCCAAAAATTGAAATTTAACAAACAGGACAATTTACAAAAGCATAATAAAAATGAAATACTTAGGGATAAATATAACAAAATATGTGCAAGGTTTGTATGCTGAAAACTACAAAACACTGATGAAATAAATTAAAAGAGACCTAAATAAATGGAGAGGCATACCTCATTCGTGGATCAGAAGACTCAATAGAGTTAAGAAGTTCATTCTCCCCAAATTAGTCTATAGATCCAACACAATCTCAATCAATATCCCAGCAGACTTCTTTGTAGGAATTGACAAGCTGATTCTAAAATTTTTATAGAAAAGCAAAAGATATAAAAGAGCCAAAACTATAGTTTTAAAAGAACAAATTTGGAGGACCTACACTATCTGCTTTCAAGACTATGAATCCATAGTAAACAAAGCAGTATGGTATTGGCATAAGGCTGCCTATATAGATCAATAGAACAGAATAGAAAATCTACAAATTATCCCACACATGTATGGTCAGTTGATTTTTGACAAAAAGGCAAAGATAATAGAGATAGGATCGTCTTTTTTTAAAAAAAATATTTTATTTATTTATTTGACAGAGAGAGCACAAGCAGGGGGAGCAGCAAAGGGAGAGAGAAGCAGGCTCTCCACTGAGTGGGGACCCCGATGCAGGGCTTGATCCCAGGACCCTAGGATCATGACCTGAGTCAAAGGCAAACACTTAACCAGCACAACTACCCAGGCACCCCAGGATGGACTTTTCAACAAATGGTAGTGGGACAATTTGACATCTGTATGAAAAAAAAAAAACTTCGACCCTTACCTTGTATCATATATGAAAATTAACTCAAAATGGATCATAGACATACATGTAAAAGCTGAAATATAAAACTCCTAGAATGAAACATAAGAGAAAACTCTTTGTGACCTCTGGTTAGGCAAAGATTTCTTAGATATGACCAAAGATATATATACATAATGGAATATTACTCAGCCATCAAAAAGAATAAAATCTTGCCATGCACAAAGCTATGGTAAGAGCTACAGTGTATTATGCTAAGCAAAATAAGTCAGAGAAAGACAAATACCATGTGCTTTCACTCATATGTGGAATTTAAGAAACAATACAGATGAACATATGGGAGAGGGAAAAAAGAGAGGGGGAAACAAATCATAAGAGACTCTTAAAGATAGAGAACAAACTGAGGGTTGATGGAGGGAGGTGAATGGATGATGGGCTAGTTGGGTGATGGGTATTAAGGAAGGCAATTGTCATGTTGAGCAGTGGGTGTTGGATGTAAATGATGAATCACTGAATTCTACTCCTGAAATTAATACTGCACTGTATGTTAACTAACTAGAATTTATTTTTTTTAATTTGTCAGAGAGAGAGAGAGAGAGAGAGAGAGAGAGAGAGAGTACAGGCAGGGGAAATGGCAGACAGAGGGAGAACCAAGCTCTCCGCTGAGCAAGGAGCCCAATGCGGATCTCTATCCCAGGATCCTGGGATCATGACCTGAATTGAAGGCAGACACTTAACCAACTGAGTCACCCAGGTGCCCCTAACTAACTAGAATTTAAATAAAATTTGAAGAAAAAATGACCAAAGAAAGAACAATAGATGAAAAAATCAACAGATTGAGCATCATCAAAATTGCAAACCTCTGCTCTTTGAAATACAGGGTTAGGGGCACCTGGGTGGCTCAGTCAGTTGAGCGTCTGACTCTTGGTTTCAACTCAGGTCATAATTTCAGGATGGTAGGATCAAGCCCTGCACTGGGCTCTTATGCTGTATGGGAAATCTGCTTGGAATTCTCTCTCTCTCTCCCTCTGCCCTTCCCTCTGCCCACCCACCCACACACACACACACACTCTCTCTCTCTCTCTCTCTCTCTCTCTC
>LNAC01000303.1:287187-310341 GCA_002007465.1 Ailurus styani | reverse complement strand
CTCTCTCTCTCTCTCTCTCTCTCTCTCTCTCTCTCTCTCTCTCAAATAAATAAATGAAAAAAAGAAAGGGTTAGAAAATGAAAAGGTAAGCCACAGATTGGGAGAAAATCTTTGCAAAACACATATCTGATAAAAGACATGTATCCAGACTATATAAGTATATAAGTCAAAACTCAATCATAAGAAAACCAAAACTCAACTAAAAATTAGGCAAAATATTTGCATTAACCAAAGGAGATATCTAGGTGGCAAATGAGCACACTAGAGGGGAGCAAATTACACGAACCTAAAATATGCCCCTTTATCATATGGATTATTTTGATCTGAAGGCAATCAACAACATAGCAGAGTCAAGAAAAACTTTTCCTTCTCCCTTTACTATCTAAAAGAATTTAGATATGGGGCCTGGCTCAGAGAGAAAGAGAGCTATTACCAGAGATCATTTTTATCTGAATGATCTATCTGTATGGTCGGACAAACATTTAATAACCAAACATCTGCTCTTCTTATTGCCCTGTGAATTACCCTCCTCCCCTCTGAAGCCCCAGGTGCCTATCCCATCTCTGAGCTCAAGATGGCACATAAGCCTCAACTGCCTGTGTTTGAGCCTCTTGTGTTTTTGTCAGGCTCCTGTACATATGAAATTAAATTTGTTTTTCTCCTATTAATCAATCTTACATCAATTTAATTATTAGGCCACCCAAAGAACTTAAAAAGGTAGAAGCAAAATTTCTCCTCCCCAACAACATGAAAGGACTCAACATTATTAGTGATTAAGAAAATGCAAAGTCAAACCGTAAATACACATGTATTAGAATCCTAAAATTAAAAAAACAATTTGACCTTATGCAAGCATTAGCGAGGATGCAGAGCAACTAGAACTTTTAGGCATTGCTGATGAGAATTCAAAATGGTATACTCATTTTGGAAACAGTTTGGCAGATTTTTTTTATGAAGTTAGGAATACACTTACCCTGAGCCAGCAACCCAACTCATAGGTATTTACCCAAGACCAATTAAAATAAATGTTCATGCAAAAACTGTACATAAATATTCAGAGCAGCTTTATTAATTATCACTCAAAGCTGGAAACAACCCAAGTGTCTATCAAGTGGTAAATGTACAAACAAATTATAGTACAACCATATGATGGACTATTATGTGGCAATTAAAAAGGGATGAACTAAAATATTGATGAATCTCAAAAACATTATGCTAAATAAAAGAAGTCAAACCTAAAAGTATATATAGTATTATTCCATTTATATGACCTTCAGGAAAAGTCAAAGCTGTGGGAGTAAAAGGTAGATCAGTCGTTGCCAGAAGTTGGATACAGGGGGAAAGGACTGACGGCATAGGGGCACGAAAGAACTATTTGGGGTGATGAAAATATTCCATATCTTGATTGTGTTTGTGGTGACACAACAATATACATTTGTTGAAATTCATTGACCTGTTTACTTGAAAAAAAGAGAATTTTACAGTATGAAAATTATACCTCAATAAACCTGACTTTAAAAAACAGGAATCACACTGATGAGCCTGTGGTAGAGAAGGGATCTACCAGGCTTGCTTCCTTGGCTTCCTAACTGAATCAAATGAGAGTTCATCCACTCAACACACAGCAAACCAATAGAAACAAACACAGAGCTTTTGTGATAAAGAAAGATAGGCGACTCATTGGTGTGGCATCACCCTGGAGAACAGAGAGCTAATGCTTATAAGCCCTGAGCTTCCCAGTGGCTTGCAAATGAGGGGTTTTAAGAGCAAAATTTGGGGCAGGGGTCTTCTGAGACGATGGACACAGTTGATTGGAGGCCCATGAGGTCCTGCTAGCAGGTGTTCTGGTGCCACTTCATAAGACTGGGATTCTGAAAAATATCTTTGATTTTTATGTTAGAGATTTCCTTGGGTACATCTGGTGATTATATCTCTAGGGCAGTGCCGATTAACTACTTGTCCTACAGGTTCCTTTGAATGATAAATAAGCATTCCGATCTCTTGAGCCTAGGCCTCCGTGTTCCTTGGGCAGTCCAGCTGTGCCTGGAAGTGATGTGTTCACTTTTCCATCTAAGCTGGCAAGATGGATGCCAACTTCAGCTTGTCTTCCGCACCGAAGGCTATGCGTGCTCAGGGGGAAGGTCTCGAATTCAGGAAGGATCTCCCTCATTGCCCTGCTTGCCAGAATGCCGAACTTGGCAATTTGGTAGCAGTTGGGCAAATACAGTTGAGGTAAGAATGGGGGAAGGGAGGAGAGTTAGCATCACACAGTAGATTATGGCACAGGTTTGGGGGGTTTTGTGTGTGTGTGATTAAGTTTTTAATTTTAATTCCAGCATAATTAACATACAGTGCTACATTAGTTTTTAAGGCACAGGTTTTGACACCAGAGCAATGTGAGTTCAAAACCTAGCTTTGCAATATCCAAGTTGCACAACCTTGGCCAAACCCACTTGATGTCTCTGAGCCTCAGTCCCCTCATTTCTAGGACCTGAGCACTAATACTCAGTTATTTCCCTGCCTACCTGCAAAGCTCTCATACACAAACACAAGTGAAAGTGTGTGGCACGCATGTATAACACAGCGATGAGAGATAACATAGGAAGTAATGTGTCTGAAAGTGCTTGATAAATGATAACCCTTCTTACTCCTAATCAAAAGATCGTGTGGGGTAGTAGAAGGAGAGCAGCCTGGCTGGTAGGAAAGATGCGTGGGAGGCATTGGTGCCTCCCACCTGAACCACATTCAACTCTCCACTTGCGGCATTACCCATTCAGTGGGTGACCCACATTCTGGAATTTCCAGGACAGCCACAGTTCGAGTCCATCCCTTCAGGGGATCACATGTCAGTGTTGGGGAAACGGGGGGAGGGGGACTGTAGTTAGAGAACATATTCCAAGCCTCTCCCACACCCACCCTCTTCATTTCTCTCCCCTCCTCTCCTCCCCATCGGCGGGGATTTGCTGAGACTTCTTTCATATGAAATCAAACAGAACGAGAAGGTAAATCTCCTGGGTGGGGAAAAAGGAGCAACGAAACCCCAACACCTCTGCTCAATACATTTGAACGCCAAAGAGAAATGGTCGAGAGATCACGCTTATCCGTGTTCCAGTTATCTGCGACACCCCTCCCTTCCCCGCCTCGGCCTCACCGCCTCATCCCTACTCTCGCCCTCCCTCCTCCTCCTCTCCCCTCCCTTCCCTTCTCTGGAGGGGGCTAGGGTTGAAAAAACATTTGTCTCCCAGCTGATCAACTGGGACCGAGAGGAAGGCAAATGAATTATTTCGGTTCAGCAGCAAGTGCGAGCGTGGGTTTTTCCGGCACCCGCCCCCCCCCCTTTTAATTAATGAACAATCTGGCCCATTGCTGCTCCCGTAGGTATGCAAAATAGCTTCTTCATTTGAAATCCCTGTTGTTGAATGTACTCCGCGGGGCGCAATCACATTGCCGCCCCCTGTTTTGCATAAGAAACCGCTGTTTCCAAGATAAGAATCTTTTCATTTAGCCGTCATGAGCTCATCCTTTTTCCTGTGCATTGTGGCTCCTGCTCCTTTGAGTCAATACCCAAACAATGGCCGCCTGCGCCGGCCCCGGCACCCTCCTGTCCCCCGCCCCGGAAGACTCAGAAGCCTGCGGCCTCCGGAAGCTTGCCTAGGCAGGCAACCCAAGTTCTTTTCAGGCCTCAGATGTCAAGAGGGCAAGAAATAAGAAGATCCGAGACCTCTGAAAATCTTCCGCCTGCTTTAAAGCCGACCCTGGGAAAGAAGCCCTGAATGGCATGGGGTGTGTGACAGGGGGCGGACAGGCGGTGCCCTAGGATCATGAACTTAAACAGCCTGGGGAATCTACGGCCAGGGAGTTGAGGAACCCACAATGTGCAGAGCTGCTCAGCCACTCCTCCTCTGTCCCTGATCATCAGACTGCATCCTGTCCCTGCCCTTCGGTTTGGAACAGCCACGCCCACCGCACAAACCACACAAAGGCTCTGCACTCCCAGCAGAAGGTGGAAGGAGTCTTAGATTCTGTGGAGTCCAAACGCTGCCCTCTTTCTGCATGTAGGTAAACCGAGGCCCAGGGAGGGGGAGCAAGTTGCTTGATGACACTCGGTTTACTGCAGCCGTGGGTGCTCAAGCTCCAGCCTCCTGCCGTTTGTTCCACCACACAGGGCTGCCTCTGGAGGGAATCAATAACATTTGTGTACAAAGCGCTGAGGAAAGAGACAAGAGAGGAGATTAAATAAGATCACGGTAAACTACAAAGCCTACACAAACAGTAGGGGTTTTGTTAGCCTCCTCATTTGTAGGAGATATTTTCAAAAGATCCAGGAGAATAGCAAAATTTAACCTTTACCAGGGTGAAAGGATTCTGCAGAAAGCAGTGAGTTTCCAGACAAAATGTATGTAGTCACTTTACCTCCGGGAATGGGGCTACATGATTGCCTCAACTCCGCACTCATTATTTCCCTTTTGGGGAGAGGGAATAATGCAACAAAGAAGCTTTAATCAAACCATAGATAAGTACCGCCTATCCCGAAGGAGGCCAGATGCGCTAAGGCCCACAAGAAATGGGGAAGACAAAGGCCATGTCTTTAGAGAGGTTACAAGCTGGTTGATAGGATGCTTTGTCTCGACAATTTGATCATAAACCCCTTCAGGGCAAAGCCCATGTATCCTTGGTAACTTCTGGCCGAGAAAAGCTCACAGTAGGAGTCTCATCTGTTCTTGCTGATTGGTTGGTTGACTGGGATAGACAAGACCTCCCGCACTGACTCTGGAGTGTTCCCAGCATTGCTTTTTCTCCATGTTTGATACAGAGGAATCTTTACTGCATTTCAAACAAATAGTTCCCCTGGGGCCCTGAGAAAGCACCAGTGATTCCCAGTATGGTTAGCCCTCTGTGGCCCTCAAGATGAGAAGGAGGCATTTTCCTCCTAAGCACCACAAAAAAGTAATATTTCAATGCCACTGATGATATTACTGAGTAAAAGCACAGCATGAAAATTGGGACAGATTTGCCTCACCGGCCCATCAGTTTTAGGGATCAGACATCTCACATCCTAGATCTAAAAGAGTGCTAGAGCAGAAGGCAGGGGACTTGGGTTCATATCCTAACTTGGCCCCTCATTAGCTGTGAGATTCTGGCAAGTCACCTCTCTTCCCTGAGCCCCAATCTCCTCATCTGTAAAATGAGGCAGTGACTAGACCAGTTTCCTAAACTGAGTGTTGGAAGTCTAAATCTTTTCAAATATTGGGGATTTGAGGGGGTGGGGGTGAGTCCCTGGTGGTAAAAAGACAAGAACATGTAATACCTTCAGACAGTGGAATATTATTCAGTGTCCCCTCAAGATGAGCTAAGAAACCATGAAAAGATATAGAGGAACTTTAAATGCATATTACTAAGTGAAAGAAGCTGATCTGCAAAGGCGGTGTGCCATAAGATTCCAACTATATGACATTCTGGAAAAGGCAAAACTATGAAGACACTCAAAAGATCAGTGGTTCGCGGGTGTATGTGTTGGGGAGACAGATGAATAGGCAGAGAACAGAGGATTCTTAGGACACCAAGAATACTTTGTATGAGTATCTGCCCAACATAAACTATGGACTCTGCGTGATGATGTGTCAGTGTAGATTCATTGGTTGTAACAAATGAACCCCTCTGGTTGGGGGGATGCTGATAGTGGAAGAAGGTATACATGTGTAGGAACAGGGAGTATTTAGGAAACCACTGTATCTTCCTCTCAGTTGTGTTGTAACCCTAAAACTACTCTATTAAATAAAGTCTTTAAAAGAAAAAGACAAGAACCACTGGACTGGATGACTGTTTCTAGTTACAGTATTTCATGATTCTATGAAATCCAATTTTTGTTCATGGGATCTGCTTTAAAAGGAACCAGGGTGTTTGCTATTTGAAAGAACCCCACTTCCAGTTAAATCTGGCAAAGTGAACACATGCACTTTACTTCTTCCTGGGACCCCACAAAAAAGACAGTAAAGGAATGCAAAGGCCAAACACCAGGAGGACAAAGAAAAGATAAGGAGAGGCTACAATAGGCAAGACAGCGCACCCCTACCCGCCCCCCATAAAATGTGGAAACTAGAAAATGGATAAATGAGTAGTAAGTGACTTAGTGGCCTAGAGAACGCTGAAACCAAAGGAAGATGTTGTACTGCAAACTCCAAAAAGCTCCAGAACTGAAGGTACAAGGTGTTCTCGTAAGTGAGAGTTTTGGTATGGCACTGAAGTCAAGATGATTGATTAAACATTTTTAGAAGGAACAATTAGTCCCCAGATCCCTTCCTCCATGCTAGCAAAAGATGGGACACTTGAACCAAGCACAGCTGAGGGCCCACACTGAGATGCCATGCTGAAAACGGGGATTAAGTCGAAGTCTGCCTTCTGAACATTGAGACCTCCAGTCCCTTCCCTCGGCTCAGTTCCTAAAATACTGACAGCCAGGTTTACACACTACAAGCAAGAGATTGGAAGATTCTGCTCTAGGAAACTGACTGAACCTGGAGAAATAAAACGGCAATGATACTGGAGAACTAGGCAGGGTGTCAAATGTGGGGTCCTGTAGGGTTTGGGGGTTCTAGCTGTAGGACCAGAAAGCCCTCCAAGAGTTTTAAGTAGGGGAAAAATAAGATCAAGTTTGTGTTTTTAAAAGATAATTTAAAAGGGAACTAGTGTGGATGTTTACAGACAGAGAACTCTGAACCATGTGTTGTCCAGGTCTGATCATGTTAAAACACAGTTGCTTACCTTCCCTGTTCATCTTCTCCTCCAAGCGTGGAGGAGTCAGTGGCAGTAAAGGGGGCTGTAACACAGAGACAGTAGTGGTGTTCCTGCTGGTCCCAGAAGATGTAGAGTGCTATGGAGGGAGACAGGAGGTGTTATATGGAAGGATGTCAGCACCATGCCCACTGGCACCCGAGGACATGAGAGCTGCATAGAGACACATTGGAGGTGTGTCTCTTGGTGCCCAAAGACACAGGGTGCTGAAGCACTGTTAAGATGCCACATGGAAGAGCAGGGGCAACGTGTCTGTTGATGTCTGAGAATGCAGAGTGCTCCTGGTAAGGTGCAGGGGTGGCAGGTAGAAGAGAAGGCTAGTGTGGTTTCAAAGATTGGTTACATTAACTGAGCAAATAAGTGAGAATTATAATAAGCACCAGGTTTCTTACCTTTGGAGATGATACCAAAAACATGGAAAGGAGCAAGTCCAGACTGTTTGGGTTTTTTTTTTAAGATTTTATTTATTTTTTTGACAGAGAGAGACACAGTGAGAGAGGGAACACAAGCAGGGGGAGTGGGAGAGGGAGAAGCAGGCTTCCCGCAGAGCAGGGAGCCCGATGAGGGGCTCGATCCCAGGACCCTGGGATCATGACCTGAGCCGAAGGCAGACGCTTAACAATTGAGCCATCCAAGTGCCCCGCAAGTCGAGACTGAACCCCAAGATTCTGAGTTGAAATTGGAAGGTTTTTTGTTTTGTTTTGTTTAATTTTATTTATTTATTTGTCAGAGACAGAGAGAGCACAAGCAGGCAGAGTGGCAGGCAGAGGCAGAGGGAGAAGCGGGCTCCTTGCTGAGCAAGGAGCCCGAAGTGGGACTCGATCCCAGGACCCTGGGATCATGACCTGAGCCGAAGGCAGATGCTTAACCAACTGAGCCACCCAGGCGTCCCTGAAATTGGAAGTTTTGATATGAACCCATGCTTTTTAAACATACATACTCAGAGAAATAGAGAAATAGTTATAGATGTGTGTGTGTGTGTGTGTGTGTGTGTGTGTGTGTGTTGTAGGCCCTCTTACAGACTAGCTCTGAGAGGTAGTCAAGAAGGCCTAGAAGCAATGACAACCCATTGACAATGAGCATACCAAGTGCCCAAATCATGGTTTTTATATACCACCCTCCACTAGAGGAAGTGCTGAAAGAATAATAGGATGCCAAAAGAACACAGATACCACCTTGAAAAGGATTCCCAATGCTCAAATCTGGGACAATGTGAGCATCAAAATAAATACTGATAATAATGGATTACAACTAATTATATAAAATAGGAATCCATAGGTCCATATTGACAGAAACAAATCAATGAATACATAAATGGGGGGATGGGCAGACTGTATTTTACAAAGATACCCACCACAATATATTCCATGCTGCATGCTGTTCTTACAGTGAGATGTTAACAATGTAATTTTCCCACTGAGGGGTGAGGACTATATCCCTTCCCCTTGAACCTGGGTTGATATTTATGACCCCTTAAACCACAGAGTACAACGAAAGTGAAACTATGTAACTTCAGAGATACTATCAGAAAAGGGCCATGCATTTCCACCTCACCCTCTTGGGATGCCTGCTATTGAATCTCAGCCTCAATCCTAGAATAAAATCAAGTAGCAGCATGGAGAGGCCTCACACAGGGTGTGTGGCTGACAGGCCTAGCTGAGCTCCCACCCAAAAGCCAGCACCAACTTGTCAGTCACATGAGCGAACCACCTTGGAAGTGAATCCTCCAGCCCCAGCTGATATATCATCTTGCCTAGATGCAGATTCATAAACTAGGTAAATGTTGTTTAAATCTACTAAGTTTAAGAGTAGTTTGATAGCTGGAGCGGGTCCCTTCTCTTCCTTATAGGAGAAGGCCACCTAATAAATGTAGGCAGACCAACGGAAATAGAAAATCACTCTGGGCATAATGACCATAGTGGGTGATTCAGGAGGCTAGGCGTGGTAGCTGGAGGACTGGTGAAGAACAGGACGTTGGCATCATCCGGGAATATCTCCCCACAAAATACTAATTAATTACAAAGAAAAAAAGTGGTGTCTTTAGGATGGAGAAACCCGAAGACACCAACATGACCAGGTGATCAAAGTTGACATTCGCCATGACAGGGCATTGTGCGTCCTCTGATGTGAAGTATTGAGAAGAGTCTAGCATCATTTCTGGGATATTCCTGCCGAGAGAATGTGGACTGAGTCTAGTCCTGAGGAGACACATGTGGGTCTCCCTGAGGAGACACATGTGGGTCTCCCTACAAAATGTAAAAACAGCAGTTTCTAAAACTGCCGAGGATGTGAAAGGTCGAGAAAGACCACAGAACTATTTCAGACTGAGGGAGCCCGAAGAGCTTAAACAACGCTCCCATGTTCCTGGATGGGATCCTGGATGGGAAAGGGAAAAGAGACCTCGTTGGGAGAGTCGGCTCAATTTTAATGAGTTCTGGGGACTGGAGAGAAAGACGGTAAGCGAGCACAGGTGTAGCAAGCTGTTAACAGTTAGGAAACTATGTGGAAGGGATATGGACATTCTCTGTGCTTCACTTGGCTTTTCTATAAGTTTGAAAATATTTCAAAATACACTATTTTTCAAAACCACACAGTTGCTTATATCACCAAACCATTTCAGATCAAAGTCTCCTTGCTTAATTTCAACCACTCGACCAAGTCTATTCTTCAAGGCAAAGAGGTAAAGATATAGCATGCCTAACCCCAAACCACAGGTATGCAAATCACATTGCCAGCCAGGCCCTGATTCATACTAATTCATCAACATTTCCATGCCCAGTACTGCATCAGCTCTCTCGAGTCCAACCAAGAGGGCAGGGGTGCGGCCTGCGCTTCCAACGCTGCAGGTGCTCATTGCACAAAACAGCCCCACCCCTGATGTGATGCAACAGAGAGGTAGTCCTTCGTGGTAATAGCCTGTCATCTGTGAGTCTTTGGCAAAACTGTAACATCACTTTTGGATATCCTTCTAATTCATTTTCTGCCTTATTCGTCCTTTTGTCACCTCATTCTCTAGTCCTGATGCCCTGGTGGCTAGGGGGTAATTTTGAGTCTCCCCCTCAAAGTGTCCTGCCCCTCAACATGTGAATTTTACCACAGGGATATCCAAATAGTAAGTAATTGGATGAAAGAAATTAACATGAGTAATTAAAGAATACAAATTGGATCACAATGTAGTAGGCTTATTTTAAATCAGTGCCAGTCTTTATGCGACGTGATGGTAACATATATTGATGATCACGAAAGTACTTGCACCTTGTGTCATGCATTTTGATAAAATCATCCTGCTCTTAGAACATTTCCCAGAAAGATTATTCAAAAGATGAAGAGTGTTGGGGTGCCTGGGTGGCTCAGTCGGTTAAGCATCTGCCTTCAGCTAAGGTCATGATCCCAGGGTCCTAGGATTGAACCCCCCCATGGGGCTCCCTGCTCACCGGGGAGTCTGCTTCGCCCTCTCCCTCTGCAGCTCTCCCTGCTTATGCTTTCTCGCTCTCTGTCAAGTAAATAAATAAAATCTAAAAAAAAAGATAGTGTTATTTGCAATATTGAAAAGATGCACATAATATAAGTGTGAGCTCTTCATACATTCTTTCAACAAATATTTACTGAGAAGCTACCATGAACCAAGTATATGTAATAGAACAGAGTAATGTTTAAGTCTTACAATAAATTGACAAAATGAAATGTTACATAACTGTTAAATGACTGAGTAAGAAATACAGGAAAGTGTTTATGAAACTATGTAAACTGGAATAAGCAATCTTATGGACACTATGTATGAACTGTAAGTTATAATAAATCCAGAAATGTCATTAGATGCTTAAGTATCTCATTTAAATACTCACAGAAACTCTAGTTAATTATTGCCCCCATGGTACAGATAAGGAAACTGAGGCTCATGGGGATTACGAATGTTAGTTCCATGAGCTAATGTTCTGACTGTCTTGTTCACTGCTGTATCCCCAGTGTCTAGAACAGCACCTCACATACGGCAGACAATAAATAGTTCTTGACTGTCAGAAGTGACTGAACCATGATTTGGAACCAGTGTCCCTATTTGAGAAAACATCTTTATTCAAATAAGGTAGACCCACCAGGACTATGGGGGAATGGGTTCTAAGATGGGTTTGGGTGGCTTCTGAATTCTTCATTCTGTTGTGTGGGCCTTCCAGCCTTTCCTCTCCTTTCCTTTCTCTTTTACTGCCTGCCCTCTGGTGGAGGTTCTGATGAGTAACAGGAGTCAAGGAAGAAAGCCACGGGCATTACTGACTAGACAGATTGCCTGTGTGTTATCTGTATGTAATTAACATCCAGTTTTGTCAGTTTCTCCATGGTAAGGAAATAGCTGCTCAGATTTTCAGCAAATTTCAGTGAAATTTCACCTCTTTGAGGTGATGTGACTTAGAACACAGCATATTGACAAAATTAACTTTGGGTACTCTATAGAGCATCTTGGTTATTTTTTTTTCCTTTCATGTTGAGTTGTGTGGTGCATCATTTTCAAGACATGTATGAGTTAAGAAATGTACACTTTATGAATTGTGCTTAACTGTAATGGTTGAAGAGGACATTCAAAAATTTCACTGATTTTTGAATGAATAAATTGATTATTTTTCAAAATTATTAATTTATATTTTTCCTTCACTCTGAACACAACGAAATACCACAAAATTTATCCCAAAGGTTTTAAATAAATATTAGTTTGACATCACCAAGAACATTGTTAAATAAGAATTTTTCCAAGGCACACCCATGTAAGGGCCAGTAGGAAGGATAGGCTCTTTCAAGGGCAAATGACCATGAACATGCAAGAAGAATGTTTGGTGGAAGATCAAGAGGCTGACGTTCTTTCACTGGCAGTTGAAACCAAAGTCCAATTCAAAGAGACATTTGGCTGCGGGTCAGGAGATATGTGAGCTATGAATTCAGATGCTTCTGCAAGAGAAAATAGTGCTTTTAAATTTGAGCTCCAAATCAATGACGCCAGAGAAGCTATACCAGTTCTCCGTCTGGAATCTGAAAGGAGAGCCTAAATGTTCCAACGAAAAGGTCATGTTGGAGCCAATTACTAAGCCCCTGAAGTTGCTGAAATCATTAATGAAACAGCATCCACAATTCCAAGATCTTTAAGATAATATCGGGGCTTAAACTGTAATATTTCAACAGCGTGCAGTAGAGAGGAATCCATATTTAACCCTGCCAAACCACTTGTTCCCTCAAACTACCCCTTCATCTTTTAAATGCCTGAAATACCAAGTATCTTACCCACCCCCGTGGCTATTAATAAATCACAAGCACAGATGCCTCAAATAATCGGCGTTGTTCTGTGATGGCACTGCTCCTCATATGGGCAACACCATGTAATGTGTTCCGGAGTGATTAGCGACAGGGATCTACTCCAACCTGTTCCAGAATATAACACTACGTATGACCTCTAAAGAAACTGGTTACAAAGTTGAAAATTGTTACAGCTCTGAACTAATTATTTCCATTAGAGAAAATTATTACAATTCCAACATTCATATTTTTATTATTCCTATTAAACTTTATTTAATAATAGTTCATTATTCTCTTGATTCTTAGAGTCTCATTTTTTCAAGGCACTCATATTCAAGGCCTGTAATGTTAACCTCCAGCTTTCTTTCTCATTGACGAAAAGAGACGAGCCTATAAGGCACTTAGAATCCTCCCCAGTGACTAGCACAGGGCTCTTCAAATAGTAAGGACTTAATAAATATTTGCTGAATGAATGAATAACCTTTATATGAGCTGGGGTTTTTCTTGGTTGTGAATAATAAAATTCAATTCTTGCTAACTTGGCTAAAAGATGAATTATTTGAAGGATACAGGGGAGCAAAAATATTTAAGAAAAGCCTGAAGAACCCAGATCTTCAGAAACAAAGCATCCAGAAGGTGCCGAGCAAGAACTGCTTGATGCTTCATCCAGTCTTTTTATTATTCCACTGGTGAATCAAATTCGAGAGGAAGCTTCTAATTGACCTAGATTGGGTCCCCATCACTACTCCTGAGATAGGAGAGGATAGTGTGTCTTAATATTCCTGCCAATCTTTATCTAGTATATAAACAGAGAATTTCCCAAAATGAAACTGGGGTGTTGTTGCCAACAGAAGGTAGAATGGATGCAGGAAAGGAAGGAAGGGGAAAGGAATGGAGTCTTCTTCTAAGAGCTACATTAGGTTAGGAAGAAAGTACTTAGTATTTTAAAAATCACTAAATAATATTTTATTTTATTTTTTAAGATTTATTTATTTATTTTGAGAGAGCCAGCAGGGGGAGGAGCAGAGGGAGAGAATCTCAAGGAGACTCCCTGCTGATCAGAGCCTTATGTGGGGCTCTACCTCACGACCCTGAGATCATGACCTGAGCCAAAATCAAGAGTTGGGTGCCCAACTGAATTAGCCATCCAAGCACCCCAAAAAGCCACTAAGTAATATTTTGAAGTATTGTCTTAGAGGTTGGGCTCCTGGGACTCCCTGCAGGGCACAAGTTGTAGACTCCAAAACACAGAAATTACTTTCAAAGGGGTATTAAAAAGTGAGAGGGCCTTTGCTATTCACTATTAATCTAATGCAAAGAACTAAGAGGAGGTCTAGTTTGTTCAAAAGAGTTGATAAAATATAAAAAATGGACAGGTAACAATGATCCTCATCATGTGCTCAATGATTCTCAATAGAGATGCAGAGTAGACAATAGGCTGCAATCTGAAAGACGCAGCCATAGTCTGTAATTTACTTAATGATCTGTATTTAGCAACACTAACTACTCTCAGGCTTCAACTTACTCATCAACAAAATGGGGTTAATAACACTTGCTTCACCCACTATATTAGGGTGCTCCACAGAAACAGAATAGAACCAATAGGGGGTGTGTGTGTGTTTGGAGAGACAGAGAGAGAGATTTTTATTATATGAAATTGGCTCACACGATTATGGAAGCTGAGAAGTCCTGAGATCTACAGTTGGCCCACTAGATGCTCAGGAGTGTCAAAGATATAGTTTAAGTCTGAATGTCACTAGGCTTAAAACCCACAAAGAGTCAATGTCTCTGTTTTGAGTTCAAAGGCAGGGAAAAAAACAGGTGTCCCAGCTCAAAGGCAGTCAGGCAGAAGAAGCTCCATGTTATTTACAGGAAGGTCAACCTTTTTGTGTTGAGCAAGTGTTCAACTGATTGGGTGAGACCCACCCACATTAGGGTGAACAATCTGTCTAGAGAACCCTGACTAATACAAATTTTGGTACTGAGAAAAGGAGTGCTGCTGTAGCAACTAACTAAAAATGTGGAAATGGTGTTGAAACTGAGTAACGAGCAAAGACTGGAGGAGTTTTGAGTTACAGGTTAGAAAAAGCCTAAATTGCCATAAAAGGACTGATGGTAAAAATATGAATATTAGAGGTGATCATGGTGAGAGTTCAGTAAGAAAAGAGGAGAGCTCTATATAAATAACAGTGAACAGAATGTTGGTAGAAATAACATTAAAGTCCATTGTGTTGAGGTCTGAGACGGAAATGAGGAGCAGACCATTGGAAATGGGAAGAAAGGTGACCCCCTCTATAAAGCAGCAAAGAATTTGTCTGAATCGTGGTCTGGTGCTTCGTAAGAGGTAGAAATTATGAACAATGAAGTTGGATATTTAACTGATGAAATTTCTAACCAAAATGTTGGAGGTGTGGCCTGGGTCTTCCTGACTGCTTATAGAAAAATGCAAGAGGTGAGAGAGAAATTGAAAGCGTTGTTAAGCGTTGAAGATTTGGAAAATTCTTACCCTGTCCATAAGGCAATAAAATGGGAGAGCATGTTCTGGACAGAATATAAAGGGTGTGGCTTATTATGGGATTAACCAGCAGAAATACTGCCAGTTCCCACTGAAGTGGGGATGGAGGCCACAAAATGAAGAAAGGCTGTTGAACTTCTTGGATGCTACAGGAAGGTACCCTAGAGCTATCTGGCTGTACATTGTGTTATCCTTCAAGAATAGAAAAGAAGGACTCTGAAGGTGATTCAGAGATCATCGGGGGCCACCATTCCCACCACAGACCCAGGGGACAAAATTGATTGCTCCTTGGTTTTAGAGGGTGGGCCCACCTTTAAAGTTTCAAGAGACCAGGCTGCCACAACCTAGAGCCCTGGAGACAGGGCTGCCCAGCAGAGCCTTGAGAGTGAGACCCCCACCTGCAGAGCCACAGAGACTGGAACACCACCTAGCAGAACTTCAGGGGCAACAGCACAGCCTAGGGACATGGGGACAACACTGAAGCCCCCACGTGGTCCGGAAAGCAGAGCATCAAGCCGAAGAGGATTATTCTTAAGCCTTAAGGCCTAACGGAATTTGCCTTGCTAGGGCTTTATTTTGTTTTTTCCATAGTTCCAAGTTTTGTTTAAATTCCAGTTAACATACAATGTACTATTAGTTTTAGGGGTCGAACTTAGTGATTCATCACTTACATGCAACACCCAGTGTTCATCACAAGTGCCCTCCTTAATACCCAACCCCCATTTAGCCCATCCCCCAACCACCTCCCCTCCAGCAACCCTCAGTTTCTTCTCTATAGTTAAGAGTCTGTTTTATGCTTTACCTCTCTTTTATTCCCCCATGTTCATTTGTTTTGTTCCTTAAGTTCCACATATGAGTGAAATCATTTGGTATTTGCCTTTCTCTAACATATTTCCCTCAACATAATAGACATGTCATTCTTTTTTTTTTTTTTAAAGATTTTATTTATTCATTTGACACAGAGAGAGAGATTACAAGTAGGCAGAGAGGCAGGCAGAGAGAGAGGAGAGAGGAGGAAGCAGGCTCCCCGCTGAGCAGAGAGCCCGATGTGGGCCTCGATCCCAGGACCCTGGGATCATGACCTGAGCCGAAAGCAGCGGCTTTAACCCACTGAGCCACCCAGGCGCCCATCATTCTTTTTTATTTAAATTCAGTTAATTAACATGGAGTCTATTATTACTTTCAGAGGTAGAGGTCAGTGATTCATCAGTCTTATATAACACCCAGTACTCATCACATCACATGCCCTCCTTAATGCCCACCACCCAGTTATCCCATCTCCCCAGCCATCTCCCCTCAGCAACCCACAGTTTGTTTCCTATGATTAATAGTCTCCTATGGTTTGTCTTCCTCTCTAATTTCATCTTTTATTTTCCCTCCCTTCCCCTATACTCCTCTGTTTTGTTTCTTAAATTCCACATATGAGTGAGATCATATGATAATTGTCTTTCTCTGATTGACTTATTTCGCTCAGCATAATACCCTCTAGTTCCATTCACGTCGTTGCAAATGGCAAGATTTCATTTTTGACAGCTGAGTAATATTCCATTATGTATATATGTACCACATCTTCTTTATCCATTCATATGCTGATGGATATCTGGGTTCTTTCCATACTTTGCCTATTGCAGACACTGCTGCTATAAACATTGGGGTGCAGGTACCCCTTTGGATCACTATATTTGTATCTTTGGAGTAAATACCTGATAGTGCAAATGCTGGGTCATAGGGTAGCTCTATTTTCAACTTACTCTTTCAACCATACTGTTTTCTAGAGTGGCTGTACCAGCTTGCAATTCCATCAACAGTGTGAGAGGGTTCCCCTTTCTCTGCAACCTCTCCAACATCCATTGTTTCCTGACTTACTAATTTTAGCCATTCTGACTGGTGTGAGGTGGTATTTCCTTGTGATTTTGATTAGTATTTCCCTGATGCTGGGTGATGTTGAGCACTTTTTCATGTGTCTGTTGGTCATTTGTATATCTGTATGTCTTCTTTGGAGAAATGTCTGTTCGTGTCTTCTGCACATTTCTTGATTGGATTATTTGTTCTTTGGGTTTGAGTTTGATAAGTTCTTCATAGATTTTGGATACTGCCCTTTATCTAATAAGACACTTAAAAATAACTTCTATTCTGTTGGTTGTCTTTTGGTTTTGTCAACTGTTACCGTTGCTGTGCAAAAGCTTTTTATCTTGATGAAGTCCCAAGAGTCCATTTTTACCTTTGTTTGGAGATGTGTCTAGCAAGAACTTGCTGCAGCCGAGGTCAAAAAGATTGCTGCCTGTATTCTCCTCTAGGATTTTGATGGATTCCTGTCTTACACTTAGGTCTTTCATCCATTTTGAGTCTATTTTTTTAAAGATATTATTTATTCACTTGAGAGAGCAAGAGAGCACAATTCGAGGGAAGGGGCAGAGGGAGAAAGAGAAGCAGACTCCCCACTGAGCAGGGAGCCTGATGTTGGGCTTGATTCCAGGACTTTGAGATCATGACCTAAGCCTAAGGCAGACGCTTAACCGACTGAGCTATCCAGGTGCCCCATTTTGAGTCTATTATTGTGTATGGTGTAAGAAAATGGTCCTGTTTCATTCTCCTACATGTGGCTGTCCAATTTTCCCAGTGCCATTTGTTAAAGAGACTGTTGTTTTTCCATCAGATATTCTTTCCTGCTTTGTCGAAGATTAGTTGACCATAGAGCTGAGGGTCCATTTCTGGGTTCTCCATTCTGTTCCATTCATCTGTGTGTCTGTTTTTGTGCCAGTACCATACTGTCTTGATGATTATAGCTTTGTAATATACCTTAGTCCGGAATTGTGATGCCACCAGCTTTGGTTTTCTTTCTCTTCATTCCTTTTGCTATTCAGAGTCTTTCCTGGTTCCATACAAATTTTAGGATTATTTATTCCAGCTTTTTGAAAAATGTTGATGGTATTTTTATAGGGATTGCATTGAATATATAGATTGCTCTAGGAAACATAGACATTTTAACCACATTTGCTCTTCCAATCCATGAGCATGGAACATTTTTCCATTTCTTTGTGTCTTCCTCAATTTCTTTCATGAGTGTTCTATAGTTTTCAGAGTACAGATCCTTTGATTCTTTGGTTAGGTTTATTCCTAGTTGACTTATGATTTTTTGGTACAATTATAAATTATAAATAGGATTGATTACTTAATTTCTCTTCTTAGACATGTCACTCTTTGTTTCCTTCTGATTTCTTCCTTTTGGAGTAGGAATATCTATCTTTTTCCTGTCCCGCAATTGTATTTTGGAAGCAGATAACTTGTCTGGTTTCTCAGTTTCACAGCTGGAAAGGACTTAGCCTCAGGATGAATCATATCTCGAGTCTTGCCATATCTGATTTAGATGAAATTTAGATGAAACTGAATTTTAAATTTTAGAGTTGATGCTGGAATAAGCTAAGACTTTGAAGCCGTTGGGGTGAAATGAATGTGTTTTGCATGTGAGAAGGACATGCATTTGGGGGGACCAGGAGTGAAATATTATAGATTGAATGTTTGTGTTCTCCAAATTCCTATGTTGAAGCCTAACCCCCAGTGTGGCTGTATGTCCAGGTAGAATCTCTAAGAAAGTAACTAAGGTTAAATAAGGTCATAAGGATGGGGACTTGATCTGATAGGATTAGTATCCTTATGAGAAGATGCACCAGGGTCTCTCCTTCCCCACCCCTCTCTCTCTCTCTCTCTCTCCATGCACACAATCAAGGAAAGGCCATGTCAGCACACAGTGAGAAGGTAGCCATCTGCAACCCAGAGGAAGAGTTCACATCAGCCACCAACCCCACTGGCACCTTGATCTTGGATTTCCAGTCTCCATAACTGTGATAAAACAAACTTCTGTAGTTTAAACCACCAAGTCTATGGTATTTTGTTTTGGCAGCCCGAGCAAGCAAATACATCCACCGTAAAAAATTGTTAGGACAGTCAAATAATTTAAGAGATACAAAAGTGCCTTGTGAGGAGAAATAGTTACAATAACTGCATAGGTATAAATATTATTTTTGTGTGTCTATAATTCAAATAGACTACACTGACCATCAGTTGTTACATAGGAATATCTGAAAGACTTAAGTGTGAAAGACTACTACATTTTCAATGTTATTATCAAAATATGTACAGGGAACATTTCAAATTAGTGGGGAAAACATGAATTATTCAATGAATTGTATGGATACATTTGGAAAAAAAATAGTTAAACTCCCACTTGATGCCAGACTTTTTTAGAACCTACATTAAAAAAAATAGCTCAACAGCATTAGAGGGAAATGTTGAAAACACTTTTATAATTTGGGGGTGGAAAATATCTTAAGTTTCAAATTCAGAAGCCATAATGGAAAGGATTAGCAATCACACTAATGGAAGAGAGTCAGAAGAAAGGCAGGCAGGAGCAAGGGGCTCCCCATCCTAAGAAGGAACTACCCTTAAAAGGAAAAAGACTCCACCCTGTTATTCTACACCACCCTGGAAGGAGCCCTCCACACTTTCTCTCATGAACAACTACCTCATAGGTAGCTGATTGTGTGGACAAAAATCTGACTGGGTGACAGGCCCATGGAGGGTTAATCAGATTAAAACAGCCTGCCAACAATCTCATTAAAAAAATCTAGAGTCAGAAACTCCAACGGCAACCCTCTCAGGTGCCCTCCCTCTTTGGGAGCTTTGTACTATCACCCAATAAACTTTGCCTTGCTGCCCACCACTCTTCATCTGGTCTACCTGTTCATTCTTCAAAGCAGCAGAACCAAGAACAGCAGACACTAAAGGAAAAGAAATCCTGAAACAATACTATGTAAAATTTTTCAAATTCTGTAAAGAAAAAAAGAACGCAAAGAAATTTAATGGATAAGCAATAGACTGGGAGAAAATATTTGCAGCATAAAAACAAAGGGTTAATAGCCACCAAATATAAAGAGTTTCCACAAATTAATATTACACCAATTATACAATAGAAATATAACCAAAGAGTATAAACACATGATTCTTTTTGTTAAAGGGTTTTTAACACATTCACAATGTTGTGCAACCATCACCACTACATAAATTTCAGAACATTTCATTATCCCCAAAAGTAACCCATACATATTAAGCAGTCATTCCTTCCTTTCTTAAGCCCCTAGTAACCATTAATCTACATAAATCTACAATTTACATAAATTGATGAATTTACCTATTCCAGACATTGCATGTAAATGGAATCATGTAATATGTGATTTCTTGTGTCTAGCTACTTTCACTTAGTATAATACTTTTAAGGTTCATTCACATTGTGTCATGTATCAGTACATCATTCATTTTTATGACTTAATAATATTTCATGGTGTGGATATACCACATTTTTATCCACTCATAACTTGATGGACGTTTGGATTGTTTCCACTTTACAGGTACCATGAATAATGCTGTTACTTGTGTACAGGTTTTTATGTGAACATGTGTTTCTAATTCTTTTAAGTATATATTTACCTAGGAATAGGATTGCTGGGTCATATGGTGAGTCTATGTTTAATTTACTGAGGAGCTGACAAAATGTTTTCAAAAGCAGCTGCACCATTTTACATTCCCACCAGCAATGTTTGAGGGTTCCTATTTCTCCACATCCTTGCTACATCTTGTTATTTTCTGTTGTTGTTTATTATAACCATCCCAGTGGATATGAAATAGTATCTCATCATGGTTTTGATTTCCATTCTCCTAGTAACTAACAATGTTTAGCATCTGTTCATGTGCTCATCAGCCATTTGTATATATTCTTTGGAAAATGTCTATTCCTTTGCCCGTTTTAATTAGATTGTTTTTCTTTTTGTTGAGTTGCAAGAGTTTTTACATGTTCTGGATACTAGACCCTTATCAAACATATATTTTCCAAATATTTTCTCTCATCTTGTGGGTTTTCTTTTCACTTTCTTGATTTTATCCATTGAGGCACAGAAGTTTTTAATTTTTATGAAGTCCAGTTTCTCTATTTTTTCTTTTGTTGCTTGTACTTTTGGTATCATATTTAAATAGTCATTTCCTAATTCAAGGTCACAAAGATTTACACCTATGTTTCTTTCTAAGAACTTTTTTTAAAGATTTTTTATTTTATTTATTTTGACAGAGAGAGATCCCAAGTAGGCAGAGAGGCAGGCAGAGAGAGAGAGGAGGAAGCAGGCTCCCCACTGAGCAGGGAGCCCGATGTGGGCCTCGATTCCAAGACCCTGAGATCACGACCTGAGCCGAAGGCAGAGGCTTTAACCCACTGAGCCACCCAGGCACCCTCTTTCTAAGAATTTTATAGCTCTTACATTCAGTTCTTTGATACATTTTAAGTTAACTTTTGTATATGATATAAGGTAGGGGTCCAACTTCATTCTTCTGTGTATGGATGTCCGGTTGTCCCAGCACCATTTATTGAAGACTATTTCCCATTGGATGGTCTTTGTGCCCTTGTCAAAAATCAATTGACCATAATGTATGGGTTTATTTCTGGATTCTCAATTCTATTCTTTTGGTCTCTGCATGTATACTTATGCCAGTACCACATTGCTATGATTACTGTAGCTTTGTATTAAGTTTTTTTTTGTTTGTTTGGTTTTTTGNCACAGAGGGAGAGAGATCACAAGGAGTCAGAGAGGCAGGCAGAGAGAGAGGTGGGGAAGCAGGCTCCTCGCTGAGCAGGGAGCCCGATGCGGGCCTCGATCCCAGGACCCTGAGATCATGACCTGAGCCGAAAGCAGAGGCTTTAACCCACTGAGCCACCCAGGCACCCTGTATTAAGTTTTGAAATCATAAAATGTAAGTCCTCCAAAATTATTTTTCTTTTTCATGGTTGTTTCTGTTGTTTGGGGTCCCTTGTAATTCCATATGAATTTTAAGATTGATTTCCTATTTCTTCAAAAATAAAGCCATTGTAATTCAGATAGAGATTGCATTGAATCTGTAGATCACTCTGGGTAGCACTGCTATCCTAACAGTATTGAATCTTTCAATCCATAAACAGGATGTCTTTCCATTAAGTCTTCTTTCATTTCTTTCAGTAAACTTTTTTAGTTTCCAATATGTCTTAAACCTCCTTGGTTAAATTTATTCCTAAGTAATTTTTTGATGCTATTATAATGGAATTGTTGTCTTAATTTCATTTTCAGATTGTTCGTTGCTAGTACATAGAACTAAAGTTGATTTATTTTATTTTATTTTTTTTAATTTTTTTTTAAAGATTTTATTTATTTATTTGACACAGAGAGAGAGATTACAAGTAGGCAGAGAGTCAGGCAGAGAGACAGGGAGAGGAGGAAGCAGGCTCCCTGCCGAGCAGAGAGCCTGATGCAGGCCTCGATCCCAGGACGCTGAGATCATGACCTGAGCCGAAAGCAGAGGCTCTAACCCACTGAGCCACCCAGGCGCCCTAAAGTTGATTTTTTTTTAATTTCTTAAGTAGGCTTCATGCTGGGTGCAGGGGTGAACTCACAACCCTAAGATCAAGAGTTGGACACTTAACTGATTGAGCCACCTAAGGATCCCAGTAAAGTTGATTTTTTTTTTGAGAAAGAAAGCAAGAGAGAGCAGGGGGGAGGGGCAGAGGGACAGGGAAAGAGAGAGTCTGCAGCAGGTTCCATGCCCAGCATGGAATCTGACTCAGAGCTCAATCTCACAAACCTGAGATCATGATCTGGGCTGAAATCAAGAGTGGGACACTTAACTAACTGAGCCATCCAGATACCCCTGTAAAGTTTAATTTTTGTATGTTGATCTTATATTCTGCAAATTTGCTGAAATTTATTAGTTCTAACAATTACTTTATGGATTCTTCAAGGTTACCACATAAAAGTTCATGTCGTGGGGCACCTGGGTGGCTCAGTCAGCTGAGCATCTGCCTTCGGCTCAGGTCATGATCCCAGGGTCCTAGGATCAAGTCCCACATGGGGCTTTCTGCTCGGCAGGGAGTCTGCTTCTTCCTCTCACTCTCCCTCTGTGTTCTCTCTCTCTCTCTCTCTTTCAAATACATAAATAAAATCTTTTACAAAAAAGTTCATGTGGTCTACAAATAAAAAATAGCTTTACTTATTCCTGTCCAATTTGAATGACTTTTTTTCTTGCTTAATTGCTCTGGCTAGAGCTTCCAGTACAATCTCAAATAGCAGTGGAGAAAGCAAACATCCTGTCTTCTGCCTGATCTTAGGCAGCAAGTTTTCAGTCTTTCACTATTGAGTATCATGTAAGCTATAGGTTTTTTGCTGATGCTTTTTAAAAAAGATTTTATTTATTTATTTGACACAGAGAGAGAGCAAAGCGGGGGAGCAGAACGGGGAGAGGGAGAAGCAGGCTCTCTGCCCAGTAGGGAGCCCAATTCGGGGTTCTATCCCAGAACCCTGAGATCATGACCTGAGCCAAAGGCAGACACTCAACCCACTGAGCCACCCAGGCTCCCCTCACTGATGCTTTTTATCATGTTGAGGAAGTTCCTTTTTATTCCTTGTTTTCTGAGTATTTTTCTCATGAAAGGATGCTGGATTTTGTCAAATGCTTTTACTGCTGAGGGGGGAAAGTAATCTAAAATGGCCGCCTTGCCG